>CAODLS010925977.1:0-19746 GCA_948243855.1 Flueggea neowawraea | reverse complement strand
CTACAATATTCCTAACAGAAATAGCAGAATATTACAGTAATATGGTAGTCGTGCGCCCGGCCAGACCACGTGCTCCGTTCGATCTAATGGGTGGCTCTGTCTCTCTTCTGTTATCTATCTATTCTGATCCCTATCCACCTTTGTTATATCCTGTGTATATGTATATTCTTTATTCTGTCTATTGCATGTTATTTGCTCTAATTGCGAAGGATTTCAGAAATTATTTTTAAAAGAATATTATACGTAGAGTGTATGCGTAGGTATACGTAAATAAATACATTGCATGTGGTATTTTCGAATGATTTCAAAATAGACTCTGTGACTCACGTATAAGGCGATCTTGAGTGCTATTCCTCATTGAGTTTTACTCACCCTTTAACATTTTCAGGTTGATTTTAGAGTCTGCACCTGTTCAGCGTTGCATCTCAGTGAGGCGTCCGTATATTTTGGTGAGTAGCGCCCTTTTGGCCTGGCTCTCCTCCTCTATTTAGAGCTCCACACTGATACACTGTTGGGTTGTTGGGATTCCACCTTTTGTATTTTGAGATATTTACTTATCTATGTTTGTCTATTATTTCTTATGCACTTATACGACATTTTATTATTATATATGATGTATGTTTTTAATATAAATGGTTTTATATTTTCTTAATAAAAATTGGCTAATAACAAATGAATGTGTAGTTATCTGTATCTCTGAGGCTTGTGCAAGATGGGTCGGGCTCCCATAGATGGTCCACCCCGTACGCCAGTCATGGCCCGATTTTGGATCTTGACAGTAATACTTTTACATGTATATTGATTATCAAATGCTTCATATATTGATGCATTCATATTGTATTAATAAAAGCGTTGTGACCATCATGTTTTTGTATTCACAAATTATATTCACAGCAGGACCTATGGGTCATATTTTTATACTAGAAACCTTCAAGTCATTATTATACAACAAACCTATGAGTCAATTTTCATATAGTGTTGGCCAACCAATTACTCAGTAGCATATAGGAATCTTGGGGTGATACTTGGCTTGTTTGGTCACAACATATAAAATGGACTACAGTGGCATATGCATATGTTTGGATGGCATAATTAATAAATTATTCATTAAATGCTTGTGTTTTCTTAGGTTTGATCTATGATAGTTTATGTTCATTGAGTTATGACTCATATAAAGCGTAATATTTTTCCAGGTGACCTTTGCTAGTAGATGTTTTTGGTTGATCTGGAGCTAAAATTCTGTAGATAAGAGCATCAATCACAACTCAGTCAGTTGGTGTTCTAAACTCCTTCCTCTTAAACATTTGAATATATGGTTAGTTGAGTCTTTTTGGCTTGTGTGTATTAAATTTTGAGATTGACATGTATATATGACTTGTGCTAATGTGTATATTTATGTTGAATAAGACATATATATTCTCTTATAAGGTTTGTACAATGGTATATGGTTTTATGTGATTATATAATTATATTCAAATCATATGGAAAGTATAAGAGCGTAACATTTACAACTATCTTGATTCTAGTTCAAGAATAAACCAAACTAAGGATACCATTTGATCCCATCTCACAATCACTCTTAAAGTGTTTAAAATCACTCACCAAATAATAAATGAGCAAGTGATATAAGTGTTAAACTAGCTTTGGTTAACATTTAAACTCCAGAATTTTAATGATTTTACAAAACACTTGAAACAATTAAGCTATGCACGTTCTACAACCCTCAAGCACGTTGAAGGATGATATAAACACTTTGAATAAAGACTTATGCACGTTGATCATATAAGAAGCATTCAAAGATTTTTAGAATTGATGCTATACGTGTACAAGAACATACAATGCACGTGGAACAGGTGCTATGCGTGTAGACGCATTATATCAATAGGCATAATGATCTAAACTTATGCTATGTGCTTTGTATAAAGACCAATGCACGTAGTAAAGAAGAGACATCTACCGGTTTGAAGGCCACTTAATATTATGCATGTAGAACATTGGTCTATGCACGTAGACAGACTCATAAGGCAAACTAAGGAGAACTCATAAGACAAACCTGGTCACATTCTACATCAATGGTTAGAAGAGCAAAAGAGACATCTTTGAGGAGATTGTGCTATGCACGCAGAACAATTCTCAACGTACGTAGACGAAGATGAAAACTGTTTGAGATAAAGCTAAATTTTGTTGCAGTATGTTAGATTTTCAAATGAGAATATTCTCTGACAATGATTCAAATGATGTCAGAATAGCACAGAGATATACACACATAGCAAGGCATGCTAAGCAAGTAGACGAGGATGATTTGGGCTAGCTGACAAAATCAGTATGCTCTTCGGAAATTTGAATTTGAATATTCTCTAACACAGTCACAAGTGAAATCAAGGTATGGTCTTTGGGGACACGTCGCACATGAGACTCGGTGTAGCGCATACAGAACTAAAGATATGTGCATGCAGAAGAAACGTCTATATATGTAGCTGATACCTGATGATAAGCAATGACTATTGGAATATATGCAATGCACACAGAAGGAAAAATGTTGCACGTAGAACTTTGATGAACTCATGAACTACGAATGCAGTACCGGTGGTACAGACGTAGTACGGGCTAACATCAGTAATTTCAGAATTTTGTAACTCTCTCACAATAGTTACTTTGGGATTGACAATGGCTAGTTTTGTGAGAGCATCTATAAATAGATGTCCCCAATCATGAGGTAAAAAAAAAGGAAGAATAATTTTTGAGAGTGCCAAAGCTTTGCCATTTTGATTTTTGATTATCTCTCTGATTGTGTTATTGAGTTCTTACTTGCCAACTAAGTTGTTGATTTGCTATTTGTTTACTAAGTTGGTGTAGGAATACTATTTTCCATCTGAGAATACTTTTGTAATCAACCTTTGGTTATAAAGCTTGAGGATAGAATACGTTTGCTTTTTCTGGTTTCTTAAAAAATAAAAAAAAAATTGGTTTCCTTGTTTTGGCGAGTAAAAATAAGGTGTTGAGGGTTTTCTTGTGAACCTGAAAAATAAGAGATTTTAAATGGTTTGCCTCCACCCGGAAGTGAGAAAGTTTAGTGGATTTAAACTCTCTAGTGAGCTAGAGGAGTGGACGTAGGTCAATGAGGACTGAACCACTATAAATATTAGGCTTTGATTTTCTATCACACTCTCTCTTTATTTCAGTTCTGTGTAATTGTGTTTTGGATTTATATATTGTTTTGGTTTTCAAAACCCCAAAAAGATTTCAAAAAGGTTTTAACTTTAGCAAGAAATCCAATTCACCCCCCTCTTGGATTGCTATATTGGATTACGTTTGGTATTAAAGCTTAGTGCTCAATATTTAAGGCTAACCACCTTAAGTATAAGATCCAAAAATGGCATCATTAAGAGATATGTCTAAATATGAAGGTTTGTCCATTAATAGAGCTCTATGTTTTGATGGCAGTGAATATGTTTACTGGAAGACAAGAATGATGGTATTCTTGAAATGTGAAGTTGAAGAAGTGTGGGATGCAGTAGAGACAAGTCCATACATTCCAAAGAAAACTATGGATGGAGTTGAAACACTAAAACCAAAGGCAAAATGGACGGACCATGACAAGAAAATGGTCTGCTACAACAACAAAGCTATGCATATTCTATTTTGTGCACTTAACAAGACTCAGTTTAACAAAGTCCAGTAGTGCTCCATTGCACATGAAATCTGGAGGACTTTAGAGATAACTTATAAAGGTACTTCACAAGTAAAAGAGAATAAAGTCTCATTACTTGCCCATAAGTATGAACTTTTCATAATGAGGGAAAGTGAAGGCATTCAAGAAATGTTCGACAGATTCAATGATATCTTGAATGGACTGAAGGCTCTTGGAAAGACATACTCAAACTCAAAACTTGTAAGAAAGATCTTAAGAGCTCTGCCAAAATCATGGGCATCAAAGAAATATGCAATCTTAGAGGCAAATGACCTCAATACATTACCATTGGAAGAACTTCTTGGTTCAATCCTTACCCATGAGATTGGGTAATTGAAAACTATAGCTTTGATGAGTTACATGATGCTTTTGATGAATTCCATGATGAATTTCAAAAACTTGGTGCCAAATATGTTGCTTAAAAGAAAATTTCAAATGATCTTGGTGTAAAATTGAATGCTTTGAGTAAAGAGAAAATGGTTTTGGTTGAGAAAAGCTCAGTTTTAAAGAAAGAAGTTGAAAAATTTGCTTCCATTGCCTTTAAGCTTAGAAACGGGAAATAGAACCTTGAGAAACTAGTTAGATCTCAAAGACTCCAAACATGGCTTAGGCTATAACTATTTCACACCCAAAAATATTCTAAAACTGTTTTTGTAAAATAGGGCACTATAGTTGATAATGCATGCACTTATTGTGGTAGTTATGGATACATTACACATACTTGCAACTTGAGATTGACTAGATGTGTTTGGACTAAGAGAATTTGAGTTTCAAAAGGAACAATTGTGCCTAATCTAGTCAAGACTAACATACAAAGACCCAAAAAGATTTGGGTACCAATTTCAAAATGTTGATATGTCTTTGTAGGTATGCATAAGAGCAAAGGCCAATAAAAATATATGGTATCTTAACAGTGGCTGCTCTCATCATATGACTGTAGATAAAGCTATGTTTTCATAAATTGCTACAAAAATGGTGGTTATGTCATATTTGATGATAATGACAAATTTAAAATAATTGGTGAAGGTAAGGTTGGTAAGTCTCCTAACCTAACCATCGATAATGTCTTATTTATTGAGCATTAGTCAATTATGTGACAGAAATTGCAAAGTTGTGATTGAGCCTACCAAATGCAGCATTTGTGATTCAAATGGTGATGTTTTGTTTACTAGTTTTCGACAAAATAATATTTATGTTGTTCATTTATTTGATTCTAAAGCCTTCAATGAAAAATTCCTAGTTATTGTGAACAATGATTCTTGGTTGTGGTATAAGAGGTTAGGACATGTTAGTATGCATATGATCTCAAAATTGTGCATGTATGATTTAGTCAAAGGATTGTCGAAGCTCAAATATGAGGAAGATCTAGTTTGTGATGCATGTGTCATGGGAAAGCATTCAAAGTCTTCATTTCATAGTAAGAATATCATTTCTACATCTAGACCATTAGAATTATTGCATATGGATTTATTTGGTCCCATGAGCATCTTGAGTCTAGGTGGTAAAGTATATTGCTTTGTTATTGCTCATGATTTTTCTAGATTCACTTGGCGATTCTTTCTTGCTTACAAGAATGAGGTGTTTCATGAATTTGAGTCATATAGCAAGAAGGTTCAAAATGAAAAAAAGGATATGCTATTACTTCAATTAGAAGTGATAGGGGAGGTAAGTTTACATGTGAGTCATTTGAGACCTATTGTGAGGAGTATGGTATTATTCATGAATTTTCTGCTCCAAGGACCTCTCAACCGAATGGTGTTGTTGAAATAAAGAATAAGACTCTACAAGAAATGGCTAGGATCATGCTTAATGAAAACAACCTCCCTAAATACTTTTGGGCCAAGACAGTTAACATCACATGCTATATAGTGAATATATTCGATCCATACTCAAAAGAACTCCTTATGAGTTATGGAAAGGTAGGCAGCCTAACATCTTATATTTTCATACATTTGGATGCAAATGTTATGTCCACAATAATGGAAAAGAAGCCTTAGGAAAATTTGATTCTAAATCCGATGAAGGCATTTTCCTTGGATATTCATCCATTAGTAAAGCTTATAGAGTTTATAACAAAAGGCTTGAGAAGACTGAAGAATCCATTCATGTTTTTTTTATGAAACTAACATTTTTGTGCCCAGAATTGTTGATGATGCTAATGCAAGCTTAGGTGTTGGTGAAAAGATCAAGGATCTTAAAATTGATGATCAACAAGAACATACTTTCAAACAAAAACAAAATGACTCTGAAAATGGGATAGAAAAAGAATTGCCTAAGGAGTGGAGAAATGCCAAGTCACATTCAAAAGATCACATTATAGGAGATGCATCAAAAGGAGTCACCACCCGATCAGCTATGCAACATGCTACAAATTTTGCATTCATTTCTCAAGTAGTGCTAAAGAAAGTTGATAAAGCTCTAAAAGATGAGTACTGGATTCTATCCATGCAAGCTAAGCTAAATCAATTCAAAAGAAAAGAGGTATGGGAGCTAGTACCAATGCCAGATGAAGTTATGGTTATTGGAACAAAATGGGTGTTTAGAAATAAGGAGAACAAAGAAGGCAAAGTGATTATAAACAAGTCAAGGATAGTGGCTCAAGAGTACTTACAAGAAGAAGACATAGAATTTGAGGAATCTTTTGCACCAGTGGCAAGATTAGAAGCTATCAGGATTCTGTATGCTTATGCCTGCTTCAAAGACTTCAAGTTGTTCCAGATGAATGTAAAAAGTGCTTTCTTGAATGGATACATCAAGAAAGAGGCATATGTGGAACAAATTCTTGGATTTTTAGATCCTCACCATCCAAACCATGTGTACAATCTCAAAAAGTCTCTATATGGATTAAGACAAGCTTTTAGAGCTTGGTATGAAAGGTTGAGTCAATTCTTATTGGATAATACTCTCTTTACTTTGCATAAAAATGGTAATTTACTCTTAGTTCAGATTTATGTTGTTGACATAATTTTGGTGCTACTAATGAATCTTTGTGTGATGACTTTTCAAAGATAATGCAAAAGGAGTTTGAAATGATCATGATGGGAGAGCTTAGCCACTTTCTTGGATTGCAAATCAAGTAGACAAAAATTGGCATCTTCATCAATCAAAGCAACTATATTAGCGACATGCTGAAAAAATATGGGATGGAGAATGTTGAAGCTACTTCAACTCCTATAAGTACTACAACCAAACTCACCAAAGATGAGCAAGAAAAATGAGTAGATGAAAATATTTATAGAGGTATGATTAGATCTCTCATTTATCTTACTGCTAGTAGACCAGACATTATGTTCAATGTATGTTTATGTGCCTGTTTTCAATCTAGTCCAAAAGAATCACACTTGAGTGCCGTAAAAGAATTTTCAGATATCTAATTGGAACTAAGAATGTAGGCTTAAGGTATCCTAGAAATGAGTGTTTTGATTTAGTTGGCTATAGTGATGTTGATCATGCAGGAAGCCAATTAGACAGGAAAAACACTTCTGGTACTTGCCAATTCTTAGGCAATGCACTAGTTTCTTGGTTCTCAAAGAAACAAAATTGTGTTGCACTCTCCACTGTTGAATCTGAATATGTAGCAGCTGATAGTTGTGTTATTCAAATTTTATGGATCAAGCAACAACTTTTGGACTTTGAAATTTCATTTTCAAAGGTTCCAATTAAGTGTGACAACACTAGTGCCATCAATATTTCCAAAAAACCCAATTCAGCATTCAAGGACAAAGCACATAGATATAAAACATCATTTTATTTGTGACCATATTCTCAAGAGAGACATTGAACTTGAATTTTTTTGCATCAATTGATCAGTTTGCTGATATTTTAACAAAACCCACTGATGAAAAGAATTTTGTGTCTATCCATAGGAGAATTGGTATGTGATTTGAATGAGTTTTGATTATTTATGCATAATTTATGTTCATCTACATTCTTGCATACATATACATTAAAATGATCCTTGTGCAAAATGAGATCACTGAATTTGGAAGGAACAAGGTTCTAAGTGTTAGTTGTTACAAGTACACTATACGCATTGAAGGTGGTATAACGAACATAGTTGGTGGTTTGATGTTCTTGCATTTATCAGTTTTGGCTACTAAGTGCATTGAAATAGTGCTATGTACGCAAATCATCATGTTTCTCTATAGAAAAATTTATGGATTCGTGCTACGCAAGTTGGAAAGTATGCTATGAACATTGATGATTATGGTTATCTACTGGAAGTTGTCTGGAGTTGTACAATGCGTTTTATATGACATATTGTATGCGTTGTCGAAAATGGAATTTGTTTTGAAATTTCAAGAGTAATGGCTCTAAGTGCGTTGCACTGGGTATAAGGTATGAAGGGAATGGGGCAGTAGCACTAGGTTCCAATGGTTAAAATCTACGGACGTAAAAGGATATGCAAAGTACGTAAAAGGATTCATGTAGTATCCTTCTATGCACACAGTGTTCAAACTGGAGGATGGGTCTATGTACGTAGAAGGGAACAAGGTATGTAGATCCCATTTTGTATATTTAGCGTCCATAGAACATGTTGTTGTGTACGTTCAACTTATCCCACCATATCTGAACAGTTTTACCCAAAGCCACGTCTAAGTGCGTTGAACAATATACTATGTAAACAGCTCTTCACAGACTTATAAATAACTTAAGTTGTATGACCGTTTATGCATGTAGATGTTTTTACCCTAATAAAAACCTAAATTATAGCTTCTCAATTCACTTCAAACTTAAACCCTAATTTCGTTTCCAACAATTTGTTCTCTTAACTTAAATCTCATTCTCTACCAAAATCACATATTCGACATTTCCAAACTCTCAATTCAACTCACAAGTTTACAAATTACCTTAAAATACAAAACCCTAACAAATCATACATTCTCTCTTTCTCACAACTCAAGTTGTAGCAATTGTTCAAATGGCGTTAAAGAAGAAATATGAGGTTCGAACGAAGATGGTTCACGATGCCCAAAAGAAATCTGAAAAAGGAGAAGCCTCAAGAGGAGTAAAGAGATCCAGAAGCTCGAGGGAACAACAGATTTTCACAAAATTAGGTATTTCAGTCTCCTCTCCCTCTAAGAAATTGAAGAAGCAGAAAGGGGTAATGATGGATGAGGAATTCGATTCAGTGAGATTTGTAGATGATAAAGCTGCCAAGCTATTCACACACTTGCAACATGTCAAGTTCTCAAACTCTAAAATTTTTGATTTTCGGTCTCTCAAAGAAGGAGGTCTAGACATTAATGAAGACTTCCGTCAGTTTGGGCTAAGAGACTTCTGTGTAGAGGCATCAAAATTCAACATGGAGTTGACCAGAGAATTTTACGCCGATGCTCGACAATGGATTAATGAGGATGTTGAAGACATTCTATATTATTAGATGATTCGGGTACAAAGCAGAGTGAACGTCATTGAATTTGTTATTGATGAAAGGTTGCTCAACAAATTATTCAAATTACCTCTAGTTGGAGTCAAAGTAAAATGTGAGAAGGGTGTCAAAAAGTATGTTGATATGGAAGGGAATACGATTGTTGTTAACACCACCAAAAGTCGAGAATATATGTTTGATCAGTTTGGAGTTGTGAAGTTGGACAAGAAAGTCAAGTTGCTAGACCATAACGATTTCGAAGTAAAGTGGAAGATGGTTCATACAGGATTTACCAAAATCCTTTAGCCAAAGTCACATACTCTAAATCTCCTTTCACCAACCAAGATGAAATCACCATGTCTATGTTGATGAAAGGAGAACAAGTTAACTTTGCTTGGGTGGTTGTCAACTGGATTTTGGACAAGGTCAAGAACTTTAATCTTCCTACATTTACAGCTCCAGACAGGCAGCAAGAAGAGAACATGCTATTTGGGAGTCATCTCACTTTCATTTTTAGTTATTCAAGGTAAATTTGGATGGCTTTGACTTACGACAGTTGATTGAATTGAGGAAAATCAGAATAAAATCTCTAAGGAACATGAAACTGTACAAAATAGTTGGAAGAGGATATGTTTTCTAGCCTTATATCAGAGAAGAAGCTGAAATGTTCCACAAGAGAGATGAATCTAGAAAACCAAAGCCAGATGAGATGATTTTCTTAAGAACAATCTTTGAAGAGAAAAGAAAGTGCAGAGGAAGACTGAAACACAACCTGAGGCTGAGGTTCAACTAGAACCAAAAATAGGCGAAGGATCACAAAAGGATGATGAGCATTTTGCCAAAATTAGTCAAATTGATGCCCTAACACATGACTTCAGGAATTCAAAGCAACATCAGAGGCATTTCAAAATGAGACTAGAGTGAATTTCAAAATGGTGATCAATTTGCTTCAAGCAAATTTCACTGCCTTGGAGACTCTTAAAGCTGAAAAGTCAGCTGCTCCCTCACCACGAATGCCTACTCCTAGTCCTCAATATCCTCTAGTAGAGAAAACTGATGAAGAAAAAGAAAACGAAATGACACTTCAGCAATGATAGGAGATTCTCCAGCTATACACAGATCTAGTTGGTGAGCTTAATGACGAGTCCACAGTTTCTGAAGACAGTGATAATCCTCCACCTTCTATGATCATTGAGCTTGAAATTGAAGCATCTGAAATTCAGGAGGAACCATCATATGTGGTTGAAGAACCTGAAGAAGACTCGGTTGGGAATGATTATGAATCAGTTGATTTAAATGAGCCAATTGTGGATGAGGGTCAAACTAAAGCAGAACATGTCGAGGATCCAATCGCTGAACTAAAAAAAGTTGCTGATGAAGAAATGTTTGAAGCTTCAGTGATGAAACCTAACACACCTCTGGCAAAAGAGGTAAGCGTTGAATCTGAGGTGCCAATAGTAGAGGTAAGAGTTGAGGCTGAGGTGCCAGTAGTAGAGGTAAGAGCTAAGTTTGATGTGCCAATGGCAGAGGCAAGCGTTGAATCTGAGGTGCCAATGGCAGAGGCAATATTTGAAACTGTAGTGCCAATGGAAGAGGAAAGACCTACAACTGAGACTCATACTGCTATGCCCCCTGAACCACAATCATGAACAATCAATTATTTACAAAAATCTTGAGCAGTTAAGAAAAAAGGGAAGACTTCATGCGAAAATTCATCGATAAAGATTTCAAGGCATCCAACGCATCTTCTGATTCTGATTCCAATGACTCTCTAGATTGGAGGTTTCCTTTTCCTCCATCAGGTTCTCCACCTTAACCAATTCCATCACCTGAACCAGCTATTAATCCAGCTGACATCGCACGCGATCGAGCTCATCACAAAAGAATCAGGGCTCTAGAAAAATTGCTACAGCAAGAGAGAGCCAAATCAGCCAGCATGCCTCCGATTCCTAAAGTAATTGAATTATCGGATGATGATGATGACGAGGAATCAGTTTTTGACCTCTTGTTTTGCATTTTTCTGGTCCGAAAACTATTTGCGAGACTGCACCAAATTTGACTGAGCAAGATACAACAGACATTCTCTCTCATGTAGTGCACGACCTCAAGAATCAAGATTCACAGTCTTCCAAACCCACTCAATGATCCTCTATCGTATCGGATCCACATTTCATGCATACATCTTGCACACCATATCTTTTTCATGTTTTTCTGTGTATATATAATCTATGTATATATGATCTATCAATGACATTGATGATTTCCAAATTTCTATCTCTTTGATTATGACAAAAAAGGGGAGAAAAATATGCTAAGAGCTTGTTGTTGAATTGTGTTACTATGAATATGTGCTCTGATATGATAAATTCACTTGATCTGATATATAATTTGATGATCTGAAATATTGTGTACTAACAATACGACAAGGCTTAACAACCTTGATTTAATTTTTATCCAAATTGTCTTTTAGTGATTTAAAAACAGAGGAATTGATTGAGGGGAAGTATACACTCTCTCAATATTTTTTTCATCATCAAAAAGGGAAAGAATGTTGAACCAACTTTGGTTAACATCTAAACTCCTAAATTTTGATGATTTTACAAAACATTTGAAACATTTAATCTATGCATATTCTACAACCCTCTAAGCACGTTGAAGGATGATCTAAGCACTTTGAATAAAGACCTATGCATGTTGATCATATAAGAAGCATTTAGAGATTTCCAAAATTGACGCTATGCACGTAGAAGAACATACAATGCACGTGGAACAGGTGCTATGTGCATAAAAGGCACTTCAACGTGCGTAGATGCATTATATCAGTAGGTAGAATGATAAAAACTTATGTTGTGTGCCTTGTATAAAGACCAATGCACGTAGTAAATAAGAGACATCTACTGGTTTGAAGGCCACTTGATACTATGCACGCAGAACATTGGTCTATGCACGTAGACAAGCTCATAAGGCAAACTAAGAAGAATTTACGAGACAATCCTAGTCACGTTCTACATTAGTGGAGTGCGCGTAAAAGAGCAAAAGAGATATGTTTGAAGAGATTGTGCTACGTACGTAGAACAGTTCTCAACGCACATAGACGAAGATGACAATTGTATTAGATAAAGCCAAAATTTATTACAGTATGTCAAATTTTCAAATGGGAATACTCTCTGACAATGATTCAGATGATGTCAGGATGGCACAGAGATCTACACACATAGCAAGGCATGCTAAGCACATAGATGAGGATGATCTGGACTAGCTGACAAAATTAAGACGCTCTTTGGGAATTTGAATTTGAATATTCTCTAACACAGTCACGAGAGAAATCAAGGTATGATCTTTGGAGACACGACAACACACGTAGAACTTGGTGTAGCGCACACAGAACTAAAGATATGCACACACAGAAGAAGGTTCTATCCACATAGCTGATACGTAATGATAAGCAGTGGCTAGTGGAATATATGCAATGCACGCAGAAGGAAAAATGTTGCACTTAGAACACTGATGAACTCATAAACTACACACGTCGTATTGGTGGTACAAACGTAGTACAAGCTGACGTCAGTAATTTCAGCATTTTGCAACTCTCTCACAACAGTTACTTTGGGATTTACAACGACTAGTTTTGTGAGAGCATCTCTAAACAGACGTCCCTAGTTATGAGGTAAAAAAATAAAAAGGAAGAACAATTTTTTAGAGTGCCAAAGCTTTGCCATTTTGATTTTTGACTATCTCTCTTATTATGTTCTTGAGTTCTTACTTACCAACTAAGCTGTTGATTTGCTATTTGTTTACTAAGTTGGTGTAGGAATATTATTTTCCATCTAAGAATACTTTTGTAATCAAACTTTGGTTGTAAAGCTTGAGGATAGAATATGTTTTTTTTGTTTGGTTCCTTGAAAAACAAAGACATTTGGTTTTCCTGTTTTGGCCAGTAAAAACAAGGTGTTGGAGGTTTTCTTATGAACCTGAAAAACTAGAGATTATAAACTGTTTGCCTCTATCCGAAAGTGAGGAATTTTAGTGGATTCAAACTCTCTAATGAGTTAAGGAGTAGACGTAGGCCAAGGAGGACTGAACCAATATAAATATTGGGCTTTGATTTTCTATCTCTCACTCTCTCTTTATTTCAGTTATGTATAATTGTGTTTTGGATTTATATATTGTTTTGGTTTTCAAAACCCCAAAAAGATTTCAAAAAGGTTTTAACTTTAGCAAAAAAATCCAATCCACCCCCTATTGGATTGCCATATTGGGATTACAACAAGCAATAAATGAAGTAGTTGAAGAACAATACAACTTGTATCAATATGAGAGAGAATATGTAAGCTTTGATGCTTGGTAGTGGAATGAAATAAATGCTCAAGTGTTGTTTCTTACTTCTCTGGTCTTCGAAGCATATATTTATACTTCTTTCAGTGTTTAGGACCATTGTGAAACATATTATAGCCTTTGTGACTCAAACAGATCGTAATAAATGCACCTGTCCCATCAAATCTTGCGTACATAACTTATTAATTATGTATGTAATGGTTTTCAGTTTTCCAGCTTACGTAAGTTATACTTTTACTTACATACGTAACTCATGTTTTAGCTCTAAGTTGCATACGTTATGTTTTACTTGTGTATGCTATTATGGCACTTTTGGATTAAAGTAGCTAAGTCTTGCATACATAATGTCTTCTAATATGACCTTTGCCTTTAATCATTACCTCAATCTTGAGTTGACTCCAAATGATCGAATCTAATCAACAAATCTTAGTTTTTTCTTGTAATTACTTACGTACGTAACACATACACTCCTTGTATTCATAACTCTTCAATGCTTCATATATTAAAGTCTTCTTCGTTTTTTCGCCTTTGGGTGCTTGCATACGTTGTGAATTCTTTATTGTATGTAAACCATCCTTGCGTACTTAACCTCTTGCCTTTGTGTACGTTAGTTTTGTTCCAGTAGCTTCCAGTGACTTTTATTTCAATTCTTGCGTACGTTACTTGGACCTTTACTTGCGTAACCCATCTTGGTTACATAATGCATGACCTTACATACATTATTTTGGCCATTTAATAATCTTGTAGCTTCTATTTTGAAATATCCCTATTTTTACATACTTTAACAAACCCTTACATACGTAACTCCCTCCTTATGTACGTAACTCATCTCTCGCGTATGTAACCTTTGATCTAGTAGCTGCTATTTTGATTTTCGGCCTCATTTACGTACGTAACATGATACTTGTGCACGTAAAACTTGAATTGCGTATGTAACGTGGAAAATTGTGTACGTAATAAAGCCAGTTGACAATTTTCAAGTTTTGTTCATATCAAAACTTAGAAGGATCTTAATGTTGACCACCTTTAGTCCACACTCTCCACCTTTTGGAATACTTTTCCAAACCCAAAATGAGTTTTGACGATGAGAAAGCGAAGAAATGAGTCATAAGGAAAATATTTCCCTTTCAAAACCTTTGCCCATAATGTATTGTGATGTGTTAGGAGCCTCCGAACTTGCTTCTGCAATAAAACTTCATTTTGCCATTGAATTCTTTTGAAACCCAATCCATCTGATCCCTTAGCCGAATGTGAGACTAGGCCAGCCTTCATCCTAGCTACCCTCTCTCTTATTATACGATATTGCTAGAATAAAAACCCCAACAAAAAGAATAATCCTTGTGGAGCCAATGCAGTGGTGGAGCCACCAAGGGACCAGTGGGTGCCCGGAGGAGCACCATTAGAGCCCCTATCAAATGGGGCTTCGAGGAAGGGCCGCCATTGTTGTAGTTGGAGGCGGAGGTGACCTAGGGCGAGGAAGGAAGACGAAGCACACGGTTTGGACGTGACTTTTTTTATCTTTAAACCACAGGGCAAAACGACGTCATTTTACCCTGTGGTTTAAAAATAAAAAAAATCAGTGGGACGAAACGACGTTGTTTCGCCCCACTGAAATAAAAAAAAAGTGATTAGGGAAAAACGATGCGTTTTGCCCTTGTCACTGAACAAAACAACATGCATGACTCCTTCCCTCACCACTAGTTCCCTTCGTGCTTCCCCATCTCAAAACTCCATCTTCCACGCACGGTTCCACCCACACCTACGCACTCCAGTCGTCCACCTCCATGCTGCCGCGCTCCACCTCACTGCTGCTTCTTCTTCGCCAACGCTGTTCATCCCTCTCCCTGGTAAGTTAGTCAAGCCTTTTTTTTTCTTTATTTACAGTGTAATTCAGTTTTTATTTTAATTAGGGTAAGAATTGTTGATTAATTGATTTGGGTGTCCAATAATTTTGTTAATATTTTGTGATTGCTAGGTTATTTTGTTAGGATAAATTGACATAAATAATTTTGTTAATTGTGATTTAATGGATTTAATTGCTAGATTTGAATTAGTTAGATAATGAGGTTATTTTGCAATGCTTTCAAACCATTACGACACATCAAAAACAATTGTCATCACTTAGTTTGAGTGTGCAAAAATAGTTGTATAATTACTACATGTATTCGAATATTTAATTTAATTTAATTTATTTTAATTTTTCTATTATATATATATATATGTATATATTTGTATACATCGCTGAGTGAAAAATTTGGCTAAGCAGATCCGATCCCCATTCGACCAAATTCTTGATTCTGCCATTGAGCCAGTGTATTTTCGGTCCCTCAAAGATGTTGTGCCCACCAAAACTAAATGAATTTACTGTCTATCCAATCACAAACATTCTTAGGCATAGCGAAGTACGACATAACATATGATGGAGCAACTGCCAATAATGATTTCACTAGAACTTCCAAACCTGTAGTATAACGAAAATTTCCCCTCCATCTTTGAACCTTGCACTGAACCCTTATTTTCAAAAATGTCAACACATGAATTTTAGATCTACCCCAAATTGCCCGCAAACCTAGGTATGTATCATTTGATGACACTGTTGGAATTCTAACAATAGAACAAATGACGTTCTTAAGGACTTCTGGCATGTGATTGGAGAAGTAAATGGATGACTGCCCAAACTTACGCTTTGACCAGATTTAACATAGTAATAATCCAATAAGAAGTTTTCATGCCCCAGCCTTTTCAACTGTTGTAGTACCTAATAAAAGGGTATCGTCGACGAACAATAGATGAGATAAAATAGGACAAAACCTCGAAAGCCACATACTTTGAATCGACTAATAAGAGTTAATTTTAACTAATCATTTTTATTGAGTTCAAAATGACTATTTAATTATTTAGTATATCATCAATGAAAATTTCTCTTCTCTATATATTTTAATAAAATAAAGTGTTGAGTAGACAGTGACATTAAAGAAGATATTTATTTTAGATGTATATAATTAGTAGTGCTATTTATTTTTATTGAAAATGCTATTTACAAACATACAACACAATTTCGTATGCTAAAAGAAAAAAAATCCTAATAATGCACTTTATTTAAAATGGTAGTTTTTGTATAAATAAAGAGTATACTTATTATTATTAAAGAGCAAAAATTTTATTCAACTTTAATGGGTTATTTAAACTTACCTTCTATTTTATTTTGATTATCAAATAAACAAACAAACATGATATCGAAAAGAGTTGTTCATGAAAAGAGATTAAAATAAATAGACTTTCTACGTATAACAACATGTTCTTTATCTTCAATATAGACATTAAAAAAATGAAATAAAGAGAAATACTCTTTATTATTCCACCCGCTGCGGCTTGAAATACATAATCGGATGAATGACGCGGCATAAATCGAGCCGTCCATTCACATAAACCAACTAACTGAAGTGAGATTTCCCACCGCACAGAATCTAAACCGTAAAATATCCAACCCTTCTCATCTAGCATACTAAACCCCTCAGTCACCGCCTTATTACTCCCATCCTAAAACCCTAACCGTCAAAATCAGGGTTTTTCTCCAATTCCTCTCTTCTTCACTTCATCCACACCACCCTCATTCCTCACTCAGAAATGATAACCGTGATCGTCAGAAAGTCCTCTTCGCTGACCCCAAAACGGGCGCTAGCCACGTTAAGCTCTATCCAGAGCCTCCTTCAGCAGCATCCGTTACCCAAGCCGAGAAATGGTGTTGCTTCCCGTGACTTTAGACCTTTTTCGGTGCTTTCCACTTCGAAGGGTTGTCCTTTTGGGATTGGTGGTATAATTGAGAGTAAGGCAAGGGAGTTTCATGTGAAATTGGGGCCTTCCTGTTATAAGGCGTCGTCAGTGTCACAGGCAGAGTTTGCTGTGGAGAATTACAGCTATGAGGAGGAGAAAGGTTCGAATTTTAATGGTAGCGAGGAGGGGCTTGAGATTTCTAAGCTTGGGATTTCTGAGGAGATTGTCTCTGCTTTAGCTGGCAGGGGTATCATTAAACTTTTTCCCATTCAGGTATGACTGTTATGATTGTCTTTGTGGAAGACTGACTAAATTTAGCGATGATTTGTGCGTTGGAAAAGTTAAATTGGTATGAAATTTATTTGGTGAACTATTGTAGAGAGCTGTGTTGGAACCTGCAATGCAAGGGCGTGACTTGTTTGGTCGTGCTAGGACAGGCACTGGGAAAACTCTTGCTTTTGGAATTCCGGTTCTTGATAGAATATTGAAGTACAATGCGAAGCATGGGTATGTTTATTGTGCTTCCTCTCTACTTGAGCATGTGTGGATGTGTTTATGTTATTTTTGTCAATATCAATGTCATTTACGGTTGTGATGTACCTTTTCCTTCATGTTTCACAATTTTTATAGATGTGGGAGGAATCCTTTGGCATTGGTAATGGCTCCAACCAGAGAGCTTGCACGCCAAGTTGAGAAGGAGTTTCGTGAGTCTGCACCTAAGCTGGATACCATCTGTGTGTATGGGGGGACACCTATTATGCGTCAAATTCGTGAGCTTGATTATGGTGTTGATGTTGTTGTTGGTACACCTGGACGAATTATAGATCTGATGAGGAGAGGTTCTCTAAATTTGTCCGAAATTCAATTTGTCATTCTTGATGAAGCTGACCAAATGCTTAGTGTTGGTTTTGTGGATGATATTGAAACTATCTTCCAGCAGTTGCCAAAGAACCGGCAGAGTATGTTGTTTTCTGCAACAATGCCAAGTTGGATTAAGAATCTTATCAGAAATTATCTCAAAGATCCATTGACGATTGATCTTGTGAGTATTTTGTACTTCTTTTTCATTACACACTGCAATCCCTCCAATACTACTTATGTTGCGTTGGCACACCTAATTGCCAATGTTGTTTTAGCACACCTAATTGGTCTTCCTAGCTGGGTTGTGTCCATATCTGAAATAGGTTTTGCATTATACCTTTTCGATAGTGTTCTAAATAAAAACTAAAACGAGTATGGGCACTCACGTCACTCCCTTTGAAATGCGCCCCTAACATTGTTGTGGTGTTTCTGGAGACTTTAGTAAATTTAAGATGTTGTATAGTAGTAATTATTAGTCTAATTAGCAGGTTTTATGTTTTAAGCTTCTTTACGGTTTTTATTTTTGCTTTGACAGTGCTTACTTATTTTATTGTTTTAGTTTTAGGTTAGATTTGAGCCACGAGTAAATCTTATTCAGACATCAGTTTATTTGGGGTAAAGTTTAGTATTTGGGTTAACCTTTGTTTGGGTTAAAGTTTAGTAATTAAATTCTTGCATGTGATTCTAATTATACACATACATAATTATGAAAATTATATATTTTTCTTGTATTTACCCCTTCCATGTTTTATTGTATCCTATCTTTCTGACATTTGTTAGTGTCTCCTCACGTTTGTCCGTGCAACATAAACTGCCACTAATAGAAATAGGTTTCTATGCTTCAGCTAGTGCTAGATGCATCATGTAGTGCAATAGTATAGCTGTTCAATCTTCTTTCAAAGCCTTTGTGTTGTATGATGACCATCAGAATGTGAATCATGGAGGGACGGATGATTTAATTTAATTCATAATCCTATCAGCTTTTTGGGATTTTGACTGTTAAATTTTTCCAAGATTAACTTATTTAAGTACATTTGAAAAAAACCGCTTAAATCATAATACAACACCCAATTAAATTGTGTCCACTCAAGGCAAGAAAAAGAAAGGTGTGTGCACATAAATTATATGCAGTTTGCAATTTCTAATTTCTGATATCTATTGTAGGTTGGAGATGCTGATCAGAAACTGCCTGATGGGATTTCCATATATTCAATTGCTTCGAATATGTATGAAAGAGCATCGATTCTTGGCCCTCTTATAACAGTATGGATCTAGAGCTTCTCTTGATTATGCTTTTTTCCCCCTTGATGCAGACTTCTTGCGGATAAATCAACCTGATGAATGTTGTGGCTATTAAAAGTATTTATATTTTTATTTTGCTGTTGAGATACTGTTTACATGTGCACTCACATGCAAATCTAATGTCGAATTCTTTTGGCCACAACTAAACTGGTGCATTACTTCACTGCAGCTCTAAAAGAAATATGAAGCTATTTTCTTCTGTAAACTTTCCGGGTCTCTTAGCATCAATTATTTTGTTTGTTAGGAACACGCAAAAGGAGGCAAATGTATAATTTTTACTCAAACAAAACGTGATGCTGATCGATTAGCAAATGCTATGGCAAGAAAATTTAGATGTGAGGCTTTGCATGGGGATATCTCACAAAGTCAGAGAGAAAGGACACTTTCAGGCTTCCGAAATGGCAATTTTAAT
>CAODLS010925763.1:0-11961 GCA_948243855.1 Flueggea neowawraea | reverse complement strand
GTTAACAATCAAATCAACCCACAAGATCAACGAACAACACAATGATGAGGGGAACTATACCTGAAATTACTCTCTCTGCCTTCTTTTTCTCTAAATTTTCTCATTTTTTAGTTTATAAATTTTGTAAACTTCTTTTTTTTTTAAATTATCTTTCCTGATGTCAACGTTGTTTTTTAGGAATGTGGAAGCCCTCATTTTAGTAGCAAGTTGTTCATTCTTTTTATAAATTAATTTCAAAACTTTGTTTGTGTTCTTCGTTGTTCTTTGCTCATTTTAGCAGTATATTATTTTGAATACGCTAATGAATATAGCCCATTGTTTTTATTTTTTAATCCGTTGACTAACTTAGCTCATCCAAGGTCAGCACTAATTTCGTGAAGAAGTAATTGACGTAATTTTTGACCGTTTCCTCGTCCCTCAGTCACCAACTCATGCATGTTTTGGCTGTAAAGATTCGGTTTCAAGTTGCTGGTTTAGGCTGAAAGGAAGTCAATGTCAACAATGCAAAATAAAATGAAAATGGAACATTGGGGATCAAACCCATATAGAACTAAAAGCATGATTAAGGAAATGTTAAGATGGCACTAGTGGGTCTAACTTAATGTATATAGTTTGGTGTCTACATTGTAAACTATAAAAATGTGGGTTCGATTTCTAATTCAAACTAACAACTGAAACTTGCAGGTATTTAGAATTTAAACAAAGAACTAATTCACCAATCTCAACAGCTATATGCATGTAACCATCTTTAAGTCTTGTTATTGAAATATAGTGGCATTTTATCTTTAATTTTGTAAATAATCTATTTGTCTAATTACCTCTCAGTCAACCTTTAACAAGTACCTTACTGATAATGTACATAAGTTTGTAGGATATATTCAAAAGAATCTAAATTTAATAGTTTACTAATTTAAACATAAATTCTTTATAAAGAGGTTAAAGAAACATCGCCTATTGTATTAAATTTTTTTAACTTACGGTTAGGGGTCATGGCTAATTTTAAAACCTTGCATATATTATAATACACTATCAAAAATTTAATAATGTACTTATCAAAAACAATTAACAAGACAGATGATAAGTCAAAAGTCCTCTATTATCAGTTAATTAATTAAATAAATGTTACTCTTATCAAAAGTCAAAATCCCGCAGCTGTATATAAGACAATTAGAGTCTCTTATTCTTTGTATCCTTGAAAAACCACCATGGCTAAGTTCTTTGTGTTACTACTCCTACTACCTCTCTCTGCTTTATCAGCTTATGCAGATCGTAAGTTTCTATTTCATTTCTTCCTTCTTTCATTTCGTTCCTTTTTTAAAAAAAAAGTTTACAATAGGTTTTCAAAATGCTTATCGGTCATCATTATAATAATTATTTTTTCAGAACACTTTCATGAATGCTAATTGATATTATTTGTTTTTTCATCACTGAAATTAATATTATTTGTTTCTTATCAACATGAAATTGTAGAAAGCATAAACAAAGGTAAAATTTGCAATGGAAGCATATATAATTAGAAAATTGCTATATTGGTGGCCATTATTATTTTAATTAAATTTACAATTATTCCACCTCTAAAAGTAATTTGAATATCTTTTAAAATATTGGAGCAAATATTTTGGGCCTCTAAAAATATAATAGTGGCAGTAGTTTGTGTATAAAAAAACTTAATAATAGAGGCAGATACTATTTGTACCTCTAATACTATTAGAGTGGCACATTATTAGAGTTACTTTAGTGTTAAAAAATTTTTAGATGCTAAAATCAAAACTTTTAGGGGCCAAAAATGACACTAATATCGTGCACTTTTCTTGTAGAAGCTACTGAAGATATAATAGAGTAAACAAACTCTTTCTCTTTTTAAGATCTCGAGCCATACATTTTTATTTATTATTTAGTGTACTTATATCTTACCGTATCCATCAATGTATCCGTCTTAATATATCAAAACAACGTCATGATCAATCATTTTGTTTCCCTTTTATTGTATCCATAATTCAATACTTGCATAAATGACTTGCAGTTATAGTGAGCATTGATTGTGGATCAACGATGACATCGACCGGCAAGTATACCGACGACAACTCAATAAAATGGATCGGAGACGATGACCACTTTGACAATGGACAATCCGAAGCTGTGGAGACCAACAACAATGAAGTGTCAAACGTAATGAGCACTCTCAGGGTGTTCCCGCAAGAAGAACTGTTACTCTATACTAGTTAATAAAGATCAACAAGTTCTGGTCCTAGCAAGTTTCTTCTATGGAAATTACGACAAGAAATCGTCTCCTCCAACGTTTGACTTGCTTTTTGATGGGAATTTTTGGGCGACGGTCCAAACCTCACTAGACCAAATTGTATATTATGAAGTTGCATATGTTGTGTAAGGGTGACGCCATTAGTGTTTGTTTGGCACAAACACAACCTGGCCAATTTCCTTTCATATCTGCGCTAGAAGTTCGGAGCTTGGGTTCAGACATGTATGGCCATATTGGTTCCGATTATGCATTGTTTTTGAAATCAAGGGTCGCTTATGGTGCAAATTCAACCATAAGGTAATATATAGAAACTCTTCTCTATGTATTTAATACTTTAATCTCTGATGTGGCCGCTCACTCTTAGAGTCAAAAAAAAAATTGTGTTATCTATTCATAATCAAATTGTCAAAGTGTTTTATCTTTTATGTAAAAAAGCTATGAATTCAAGTTCCGGGTAAAACTCGATCGGATGATGTTTATATTCGAAATGATCGATTGATTAAATTGAACTAGTCAAATATATAAAGTAATTGAATACTGAGTGATTTGTTAAGAAAATAACGATCCATATCACTTTGAGAGAACATTTTTTAGTCTCACCAAGTACTTAAATTGTGAACATTGTTTTTTTCCATTTTTTATCTTTCAGGTACCCGGATGATGCTTACGACCGGATTTGGAGCCCAGTAAGAGGCGGCACTGGATTAACAGTGGTAACAAGTGATGCAATAGCTATTGATACTAACAACGGCGACAAGCCTCCTGAAGCTGTGATGCGAAATGCTATCACACCAATCACAACTGACACGATAATTATAACCCCAACGTTCCCAACCAAAGAAGTACGCATTTACTCTACCATGTACTTCTCAGAAGTGCAACAATTGGACACAACCCAGAAGAGATCTTTTCAGATCTACAAAAATAACAATTCTGTTTCACTCCCCATTTCACCACCTTATGGAACTATCACCGAGTGTATGTTTCTAACTCTTCTGTTTCTTCCACCACTACATTTTCCTTGGTTGCCACCTCTGACTCCACACTTCCCCCACTCATCAATGCCGCGGAGCTCTTTTATATTAGCGATCCTCTAAGCAATGGAACCAACAGCAAAGACGGTTAGTAGTGTTGAACTTCATATCACTAGTCTACAAATCTATTTGTAAATTTTTTTATGTTGTAATTTGAGCAATAGAGAGTAATCCTAGATTCGTAAATTTAGTAAATTGCGTAATAAAAAAATAGACAAAATTATACATTTTTTAATATATGTAAATAGTAATATAACAAATGCTATAAATTTTTTAATATACTATTAACAAAGACTTACCATAAATTTCATGGCATTTTAGTGGATGGACTACTAGAACTGCAAAAATCATTCAGTAAATTGGAGTATTGGGGTGGTGATCCATGTTTACCATATCCATACTCATGGGATTGGGTCAATTGCAGCACCGATGCCACTCCTCGTGTAACAGCATTGTAAGCCTTCTTTTTTTGCCTTATTTTTTCTTCTCAAAAAATTGATTAATCAACATTTCTGTAGAAGAAATTTTAAGCTTGTTTTTGGCAATTTTTCAGGTATCTTAGTGGATTTGATCTTGAAGGACCACTTCCAGATTTTAGTTCCATGGATGCATTGGAGATAATGTGAGCATTTATGAATAATTTTTTTTTACTATAAAAAGGAGGAATTGGAGGCATAAATATATTTCTAACTTTATTGTTTTTCTTTGTTTCTTATTTAATTGCAGAGATTTGCATAATAATAGCTTAACCGATTCCATTCCAGATTTTCTTGGAAACTTACCAAAGTTTAAAGAACTGTAAAATCTCCATCTCAATCACTTATTATTTAGTTTAAATTTACTTTACAAGTGTTATTAACTATATTTCTTGCAAATTAAATAAAATTATGTATTTTTTTAGGAACCTGGGAGATAATTCGGTCAATGGAGCGATCCCCGCCTCCATATCGAAGAACAAGAAGTTAAAATTAGTGTATGTACTCTTACTTACAATCGTTTACTCGTCACATTCAAAAAAAAAAATCTATCTTATACTACGAAGAGTTACGGTGGAGCTGCAGAAACTCTTCTTTTCTTAATCAAAATTTTCGAATTGGGATAAGGAGGGATTTCTTAATAGAGAGAGTTTTACTTTCCACAAAGGTTCTACTCGACAATAAAAAAATCTTGTAAGTCCTCAATTATACGAGTGATTGATTTTTACTTTCTTTCTTTCGTTTTTTTTTTTGGCTTGACAGGGTGTCAGGAAATCCTGATTTGTGTGTCTCAAGGCTGTTCACGTCACTGTTAGGATCCCTTATTGGGATCCTAATTGTTTACATGTGGACGTATTATTGTGTCCCATATCGTAGTCCGTATTTTTAGAGAGGACGACCTACATGTATCAGGTGCAGAACTAATACACACATTTTTTTAAAACAAAATTTGACCGTTTGATTGTTTTGATCCAATGGTCAGATTTACTCCAACGGATTAAAATAAAATTTTGTTTAGTGAAAAATTTAGTAGGCGTCCTGCGGGATTCTTAAAGTAGCCCCTGGATTACGGATGAAAAAACTGAGGGGTTAAAAACTGAGGATTTTAATAAAATAACAATAAAAATGCTGAACAAACATTCCACAGAACGACTTCAAAGACCGTAAATTACGAATAGGCTAATAATAAGTCATGCACAACAAGTACAAGTGACACAGACACTATTGGAAGTTCATTAGATGACTCACCTCCTTCAGGGAGCAAAAAGAAAAGTAGCAAGCTTCCAGTAATTCTTGGATCCGTAATTCCAATTTTCGCTGTTTTCTGGGCTGTTATTGGATTTTTACTTGTATGGAACCAAAAAAGAAAGAGAGCTGCTCTTGTTGCTGCTACAACAGCTATGTTTTCTATTAAAGGTTTTTTTCTAACCCATATTACTTTTCTTTCGTTACTCAGTGTGAAAAATATAGAAGCTATTTAGTTGAGAAATTTTTTTATTGTTTTTTGGAAAATAGAAAATAGAGATAAAAAATGAAAAAATTGTTCAAAAATTTTTAATTAGCAAAAATATTTTTTAAATATTTCAATTTTCAGAAAATAAAAATAAAATAGAAAACAGAAAATAAAAAAATAGAAAACAGTTTTTTTTATAATTGGAATGATTTTATTCAAGCATGATCCAAAAATTAGTGGGTGAGTATAATAAAATTAAAAAAAATGAGTTAAAAAAGAAAATAACCAAAAACTAATTAGTACATCTTATGCATTTCACCTCTCTTATTTTATTAATATGTATGATCTAATCAAAGTTTACAATTCTAAATTTGATAATAACTGAATCAAAATTGTCATTGTTATTGACCAGCTAATTAAGTTTTACTTTTATTAATTTTGCATTGTATAGTAAATGGCGGAGGGCTCAATGGGAGGGCACAGGCACAAGGAGCACAAGCCAATAATGGCATGTTTGGCAAAAATGGCAAAGTTATGATGAACGAGATCAAGTTACTATGCAGGACCAAACAACTAATGAGACTAACCAGGAAGATCAACATGATCACAACCATGATCATCATGATGATAGGGACGACGATTAAAATTAGTCTCTCCCCCTTTTCTTTTCCTAATTTTTCATTTTTTTATGTAGTGTGCCTAGTAATTTTATTAGCACAGAAATTGTATTCTGTTCAATCAGTTGTTTATGTAGTCTTCCAGTTCTTACAACTCTGTTTCCTGATGTCAACGTTGTTTTGTAAAGAGCATCAAAGCCTCAATTTGTAGCAGCAAGTTGTTCTTTTCATAAATTTAATTTCAACTCTTTGTTTGATTAATTCTATGTTGCCATTAATCCAACAAGTGACATTTGAGATATTATTTTGGATTCCTTTATATAAAAGTTTAATTTTTACGTAGAAGTTGAACAACAAATATCACTCCAATCCTTTAATAGCTATAAATACCACCTTCACACTCATTTACAATGTAATGCACATCTTGTACACTCGAAATTTGAACTTGCACTTGAAACTGATTTCAACATTGGAGTAGGTATGAGAGAACAACTTATCCTCTTGGAAAGATCAGGATAACTCAACTTTTTAAGAAGAACGACCAGTCAATTGAAAAAAAATATGAAAGCTTATTGTCGATTCCATTCGATTGAAGGGCATTCCACCAAAAAAATGCAGGGAGCTGAAATACCAAATAGAGGATTCGGACTGGGGAAGAGTGGCTAGACCTATTCACCTTTGTTGGAGTTTGGATAGGGGAGGCCAAAGAACATCAAATGTAAGGAGAGAGGAATAACGATAGAACAACTCTCCCCCCAACAATTTCTTCTTATCTTATGCAATTAGTAAAAATCCTATTTGCATGAATAAACAGGTCAGAATAGCTTAAGGAAGCATGGTATCCTTATCTCGTGAAACAAAAAGCATGTATCCTTAACTACAACCAAAAACTTGTTAAGTTGTTATGCAAGTCTAAAGTCTTACGAGAAATTTGACCCTCGTCGTAAGAATATGCAGTCGAGCACAAAAATATATGTACTTTTAAGCCCAACAACAACTAGATAAATTACAATGCGCATCTAAACGCTTATTCTTTAGAATAATTATTCAAAACGCATTTAGTTTAGATAATTTTTCTTATCATGTTTCTTATTTTTTGAAAAATTACTTTACCCATCAAGATAAAAAATCCTACCGAGCCAACGAACTCTTTTAGTTCTTAGGGTTAAGTAGGAGAAATAATATGCCTAAACACTAAATACGAGTCTAATAGTTTACTAATTTTTAATATTTAATGTTAATAAGTTAAAATCTAAAGTTATCATTATCATAGTCATAATACTTATAAAAATCAGGATGTGACATTTTTTTGACTCTTTTATCCCTCTTTTTAATTCTAAATTATTATAATTGTTAGATGACATAGTATTATAATCCTTATCATCGGTTAAAAAAAGATAATTGATTAAAGAAAAGATAATTAATTAAAGAAAACTTTTATTTTTAATTATCATCAATGTTGATAGAATTTCACTGTCATGTACTGCTACACTTACAAATGGGTTTAAAATTATTTAGATAAATATTTCTCTCTATTCATATTTAATAATATTTAACACCAAAATTATTTATCTCTATTAGCTAAATATTGATGCAACTGGCACCAATTGGGTTCTTTTTTAAATATATTGGTATAGTCTTATCACATATATTTTCTCTCTCTATACATAACCTATCCCACATACACTTCCTACACTATTAGAAGGTACATTTTATTCTTTAATATAAACAATTGCAATTTTCATTTTTTTTGTTTCATTTTAAAATTCAATGTCAATATTTAGGACTTACAACTACAAAGAAATGATAATCTATGAACTTTTGATTTTCTTAATTACCCTTAATTGAGAAGTGAATTACAAATTTTTGTTGATGACTATTTCTATTGGTAGTTATCAATTTTGTGTTTGAGATGAGATGGAGACATTTTTAATTTTCATTGACTAATTATTATATTTTATTTTACAATTTAAGACTGTGTCTGTACGTAACCTAATTATATCGTTATATGTAATGTATTAAAAATCATATTTGACTTATCAAAAATTAAGCATATTCGATTGAGTTTTTCATTACATAATTTTATTTTTTTTCTCTTATTTTATGCAATAAAAATTAACCACTAAAATTTAAAAGTATATGTTTATAATAAAAATAATTAAATCACAAATAAAAAAATTCAATAACGTGCTTTTGCACGTACACAAAATACTAATTTCAATAAAATATTTGGTTTGACATCTAATAAGTGACAACAAAATATAAAATCTAAATCAAACATTCTTACAATGCTAATTTATACAAGAATACTAATTAAACAGAATAATCGTATACAAAATAGAAAGGAACAAATCTATTTCTGTCCAAAAAAAAGTAGAAAGGGACAAATCTATTTATTTTTATTGAGAAAATCCTTTTCTTTTTTTTTTCCTTGTTACAATAGTCCTGAAAAAGAAACCCAACAACCATTAAAGACCAGCGATGCAATAAGAAAAGTATTACAATCGAACGGCCATAAAAACACACTACAAACCGAAAGATAATCGCAGCCGCAAGCAGAGAGCTCCCCACCTCCATACTATATATATAATATATATATATTAGAAAAAGCAAATAAAAAGTAATATCTCTTTCTCTCTCTACAATTTTAGGAAGAAAAAAAAAAAGAAAAAAGAAAACAAGACAAACCTCAAAATCTCACTCAAAAACAAAATAAGAAACCCTTCGTCTCTCTCACACCTCCATTTCTTGACGCGCTCTCTCTCTAAAGATCTCTTCGCAGTCGCTCGATCTCTATACACACACAGTCTCTCTCAGGTACTCTCTTCTCTCCTGCTCCCGTTTCGATCCTCCCCGATTTACTGCTAGTTCTTGTTTAGGGTTTTGTTGCCGTCTCGATCATTTGTTAATTTTCACTTTTCGGGCTTTTTTTTTGGTTTGTGGATTTTGAAGTATTGATTTTGAGTATGTGGGTTGGGGGCGATGTGGCTGTTTCTTTGGTTACAGAGATATTACTCGAATTTGAGTGTTTTCGGTTTGTTATTAGTAGCAATAGTGGTGACTGAGTCTGGAATTTTGTTTTCTTTACTTTATTTTGTTATATTGTAATTGTTTGAAGTGTTAGTTTGTTGGTTGAAGAATTAATGGGGCATTGCTGTTCCGGATATTTGAGAAGCTGATAAGTTGCTGTTTTTATTTTTCTTATTGTTGAGTGTAATTTTGCTATTGTTGCATATTTTAAGGCTTTTTTAGTGGATTTTATTGTTACAAACAATTCAAGTGGCGAATTTGGGCTTCTGAGTTTGAAGGTGATTTGTCGGATATGCACATTGCGGGGAGGCACGGGAGCGTTTCTTCCTTGTTATTTGGCCAATAGTATAATTGGAATATGTTTTGAAAGTAGTACTTTTATGTGTTCTGTATGAATGGGGATATTGTGGATCTGGAAAATAATGATAAGTTTGAAATTTGACGAGAAGTCGTCAGTTGCACAATTGTGTGTTCTCTATGTGTTTGCTAGTGTCCTTTAAATATACTGGATTCTTACTGTACTGTTGTCCTTTTCAGGCATAAACCAAATATTTATTATATAAACTTTCCCATCAGCTGTCTTCGTTAATTATAATTCAAGACAAGGAAGGGCTGCTGCTGGGCGAGGAATGATTTTTCGCATGAGCGGTTGATGTATATGCAATGTCGGGGTTGCTTAATGTATTGTCACTTTTCCATATATCTTGATCAAAGTAGCACAAATTATGGAACTTTTTGCATTTTGTCTTTATCAAATCCGTGTCCATACTTGCTGAATGTGTTTTCTCCATTTTTTTAAAAAAGTCTTTGTTCTATTTTGTATTTAAACTTGTTAATTAATTTTACAACTCTTTTCCTACTGCACACACGTTGGCATTTGGTATCATATTTAATTTTTAATTTTTGGATCAAATATACACCGTACCTTATAAGATCTTTCTGTTGCAAAACTTTTTTGCCTATTGGCATTGCATGTGATGGGATTTTGATTACATGCTTTCCTGGATTTTGTTTTATGTATATTTAACTCATATTGGATTGCAGTCTTCTATAAACGGTTCAGCATCAAATCTTCCAGACAGTTCTGGACGATCTTTTGCCACATCTTTCTCTGGGCAGTCTGGTGCAGTATCTCCTGTTTTTCATCACACTGGTGAGTGGAATTTGTTGAAACTTTTGTATATTGTTTGAAATGTTGTGTAATATTGAAGTTTCTTATTGCAGGAACTATTCAAGGGATGCATAATATTCATGGAAGCTTTAATGTTCCTAACATGCCAGGTACACTAACATCCAGAAACTCAACAATCAATAATGTTCCGTCGGGTGGGGTTCAGCAGCCTACAGGTAGTCTCTCTAGCGGACGGTTTGCATCCAATAATCTTCCTGTTGCTCTCTCTCAGGTACTTGTTAGGGATTTGTAAACAAACAAATGTAGCTTGTATGTTGTTTGAATCTGAGGTGAAGAGCATCTCCCTTTTTTTTCGCTATTTCTCATTGCATTATTATTATTTTCGTTTGATCTACAACTCTATGATTTGCAGCTATCTCATGGTAGCTCCCATGGACATTTAGGAGTAGCAAACAGAGGAGGTATAAGTGTTGTAGGAAACCCTGGATTTAGTAGTAACACGAATGGAGTTGGTGGTTCAATTCCTGGAATTCTCCCAACTTCTGCTGCTATTGGTAACAGGAATGCTGTTCCAGGATTGGGAGTGTCCCCAATTTTGGGAAATGCAGGTCCTTGGATTACAAGTTCAATGGGAAACATGGTTGGCGGTGGAACCTTGGGAAGGAGCATGAGCTCTGCCGGGGGACTATCCGTGCCTGGACTTGCATCTCGTTTGAATTTAACTGCAAACAGTGGATCTGGAAATTTAAATGTGCAAGGACAAAACCGACTTATGAGTGGTGTGCTTCCCCAAGGTAAAAGCAAACAAGCTAAATCAATTTGTTAAATTATGTTTCTTTATTTACTTGAGGATGAAGAGAACAATATTTGTTGTCTGTTACACTGGCTTGAAAATTGTTTGCTGGTAACAGCACTGATTCTGTTTAAGATTAGGTCTTTCCAAATTTATATTTTTAAATGGAATTGCAACTTCTCTTTTTTTTTTTTGGGATAAGTACATGATGCTGAGCAGCTGGATTTTTTTTTTTTCATTGCGTAATGTATTATGTGTTTTGGTAATTTGGTTCTTATTATTTAATAATGTGTGAAGTTAATAAGCAAATCTTTTGATAGATGAATCATATTTGCATTTGTAATTGGTAGTTGATTGTTTATATTGGGAGCATGCTTCTAGCAGTTTTTTTCTTGCTGCGTGGTCTGCTGATGTGAATCATTTTACTTAATTCAGGATCTCCTCAGGTAATTTCTATGTTAGGCAATTCATATCCTACAGTTGGGGGTCCTCTTTCACAGAGCCATGTACAGGCAGTGAACAATCTCAGCTCTATGGGAATGTTGAATGATGTGAACTCCAACGACAATTCTCCTTTTGACATTAATAATGATTTCCCTCAGTTGACAAGTCGTCCTAGTTCCGCTGGAGGGCCTCAAGGACAATTGGGTAATTAAAGCATTATTTTCTATGTGGATTTTTCTTTGTTTCTAGGTAGTACTTTCCTTTAAATGTGCTAAAAGTATGTCTCAAATAATTTCAGGTTCATTACGAAAACAAGGTCTTGGAGTTGGTCCAATTGTTCAGCAAAATCAAGAGTTTAGCATCCAAAATGAAGATTTCCCAGCTTTGCCTGGATTTAAAGGTTTGTTGATGTTCTTGTTTTCTGTAAAACATAAATCAGTTTACTCTTTGGTTGGTGGAATACTAGTTGAAGCACCCATAGTATTAAGAACTTTTTTTTTTGGTGAAAAAAGGACCATTGGTTTGTACATAGTATTGCTATAAACCTGGACTGTATTACTGTATAGCATTGACCATAATATTAGATTTGTTTCAGGTGGTAATGCTGATTATAGTATGGATTTGCACCAGAAGGAACAACTACATGACAATGCAATGTCAATGATGCAATCTCAGCATTTCTCTGTGAGCTTGATATACTATTTTAGCCTCTTTTCCTCTCC
>CAODLS010925707.1:0-13802 GCA_948243855.1 Flueggea neowawraea | reverse complement strand
TTTGTTTTGAACAACTGGTTGAGAATTTAATTATATTTAGGTTGAGATGGGAGGCTGTAAGGCACCAATTACCACATTCATTGTCGAACCATTTGTTCCACATGACCAAGAATTTTACCTTTCAATTGTCTCTGAAAGACTGGGATGCACCATTAGCTTTTCGGAATGTGGAGGCATAGAAATTGAAGAGAACTGGGATAAGGTCTGAAATCATTTATATATTTTACACTGTCCTGTTTTGTATTCCAATGATAGGAATATAGTCGGAAGCTAATATGATTGGCACTGTGATTTGTACAGGTCAAAACCATATTCCTGCCAACAGAAAAAACTATGACATTAGATGCCATTGCTCCATTGATTGCTACACTTCCTTTGGAGGTGAGTATGATCATTTTTTGTTCTCTTTGTTTTTTTTTTGTAATCTTGTTTAGTTTCTTTAGACAAAGGAAAAGTTTGGTGTTCTTGACTTTTTTAGCTAGCCTATTCCCCAGCTGATCTTTGTTTGAAGTTATCAACACTTCTCGCATACTTGGAATTAGTTTACTTTGTTTGGCCATAACAACGGTATTTAACTAAAATACATGTGGCTAGTTGACAAGTGGGGAAATGAATATGGAAACAAAAGAAGTTAAAACATCCTTCTGATATAGTTATTAAGTTTGGCCTCCTTATTTACCTTGTAAACAGTACTAGTACAGACAAATTTATCAATAGAGGTGCATGCTTATCGTTAAGTACTCAGTGTCCTCACATTTCTGTAGTTTGTTTTATAAGTTTTTTCCTTCTATTTTTATTTATTTATTCTATTTTTACACCATCTTAGATTCGAGTAAAAATTGGTGACTTCATAATGGGTGTCTTTGCTGTATTTCAAGGTAAGTAGGACTTAAAGGCTGCTTACTCCATGGCTCATGTTAGAAGTAATTTTTGTGTGGCATGAAGACTTTAAATTGATTATAATTATTTCAACATAATCGTTATTGAGCTGAACATGTACATTTGTTCATCTCTCCCATAAAACAAGAGAATTATATCTTTACTTGATTGATGATAAGCAAAGAACCTTAAGACAGAGACTGATGTTACGTATATCTAATCTAGTTTTCATTGATAATATATCCTGTTGAGGTGGTCTCTTTCAGTTGAGACTACTGACTTTGAAGTACGTTAACTGCTTTTCCTTTTTCTGCAGATCTGGACTTCAGTTTTCTAGAAATGAATCCATTTACACTGGTGAATGGTGAACCATATCCACTGGATATGAGAGGCGAGTTGGATGATACCGCAGCCTTCAAGAACTTCAAGAAGTATGTGTAGTTGATACCTAGATAAGTGGTGTTTACGTATGCTACATTATGTGGTGCATTTCATCCAATGTTTTTATGTCTCAGGTGGGGTGACATAGAGTTTCCACTTCCTTTTGGAAGAGTTATGAGTCCTACTGAAAGTTTTGTTCATTCTTTGGATGAGAAGGTAATGCTATTAGTGTTATTTATTTTACAAATCACTATCCTTTTGTTACATCATTCTACTTATGTGAACCTGCTTTCCCTCGTAGAAGTGGAACTTGCCTTTTGGGTCCATAATTTCGCTGAATTTGGTTGGGCTTTGTTTTGCAGACAAGCGCATCCTTGAAATTCACTGTTTTGAACCCAAAAGGGCGTATATGGACAATGGTAGCTGGAGGTGGTGCAAGTGTTATATATGCCGATACTGTGAGTGTTTCATGTCCTATCCAAAAATCTACCAGATGCCAATGCTGTTTATCCTATCTTTGGAATTCTAACAATGATTCTTCTTCAGGTCTATGCTCGATTTTAATCTCAATCCATTTCCTTTTGAAATAGGTTGGTGATTTGGGTTATGCTCCTGAGCTTGGCAACTATGCAGAGTATAGTGGAGCACCAAATGAGGAAGAAGTCTTGCAATATGCTAGAGTTGTCATTGACGTAAGAACAACTAATAATCTTCTCCCTTGTGTTACCAAGTTGGATACCCGACTCTGATAATTATATCTGAATAATATTGCAGTGTGCCACTGCTGATCCTGATGGTCGCAAGAGAGCTCTTCTTATTGGTGGAGGAATCGCAAATTTCACCGATGTTGCTGCTACTTTCAATGGAATCATACAAGCCCTCAGAGAAAAGGTATCTTTCCGCTCATGCCAGACTATTTCCTGTTTAACGTGGTGATACTGAGATTGCCTATTTATATGCTCTTTCCTTTCTCATCCTTGTAGGAAGCCAAGTTAAAAGTAGCAAGAATGCACATCTATGTCCGGAGAGGTGGTCCAAACTATCAAACAGGTTTGGCGAGGATGCGTGCTTTGGGAGAGGAACTGGGAGTACCCCTTGAGGCATGAACCTGAAAGTCCTTTGCTGCTCCTATCCCTGTATCCAGAGAAGGTGAATTCTGCTAATCTGCTTTGTTGTTTTGCAGGTCTACGGGCCTGAGGCAACAATGACTGGCATCTGCAAGGAAGCCATCGACTGCATCATGTCTGAAGCATAGTTTGACAAGTAGTCATCGGGAATCCATATTGCAAGAGTTGTTTTGCAGCAAAGTTTGCTGAGATAATAATTCGGACGCAAGGCAAAAACTGTACTGAATTACTAGATTTTATACCCACGCACTGTGCGGTATTTTAAATAAAAGTTTATCCGAAGCAACCTTTTTTTTGCGACACATATTAATCGGTCGGACTCGTTGATAGATAATTAATTTTGCAGAATAGATTTTATGTTTAGTAGAAAAAGAAAGATAAGCAAATTCATATTGTGATTCTTCAAGGATTCGTACCTTGCAATCAACTCCAAATAAGCTACAAGCAAAGGCTTTTCAATCGGAAGTCAAACTAAATGCACTTAATTTCTAATGGATATAGTTTCAATCAATTTGTAGTTAACTCAAAAAACCAGAACCTGGTCCCGGCGGGGCTCGAACCCTCGACCTTCGGCTCATAAGACCAACGCTCTAACCAACTGAGCTACGGGACCTTGACATGTGGTTACTTTAACTTATACATATTTTGTTATAAAGTGATACTAATTAAGCGATTCAGCTGCGCGGAGCTTTGTGTGTTGCCGTAGGCCCGGCCATGCCCAAAAATTTCAGCCCAGTGGCCGGCCCCGGTCGATCAGGCTTAAGGTGTGGCCCAAGTCCACCCATCCAAAAGGGTGGACAGCCCAGCCCGCGAAGCTATTTTTTTAAAAAAATATTAAAATTCTTTAATTTTTTATCAAAATACAATTTAATATTTACTTTATTATATAAACTATACTTTAATAAATACTAAACAGCTCTTAAATTTATATTTGACATCATTTTTACTAATTTATAACATATAATACATTAAATTAATATTAATATACTATATATTATATATAAAAAATATATATATAATAAAATTCGGGCCAGACAGGGCTGGGTCAGACCATTAGCCCAGGCCCGACCTTTTTTAAAAAAAAATCAGCCCGGCCAGGCTCGATAGCCACACAAAAATCAATGGCCCAGCCCGGCCCAATTTCATAGCAAACCCGGACCAGCCCGTGGGCCGGGCTGATTTGCCCATCCCTATGTGTTGGTAGAGACCTCATAAATTGAGACACCAAAAAACAATTAATACAGTCCAGGAAAACTGCGAACTTTCTTTCTATAGCTGTCTCAGTCTCACCACTCACCAGTCATAGCTCCATCTAACCTTTTAGAAACTACATTTAATACATTTCCAGGCCTTCCCAATAGTCTCTGTCCAGTTCCATGTTTAATATGTTTCTATTGTTTGAATATTACCATTCAATCCTGTTATAATTTAAAAAATCTTCGTACTGTACTTTCTTGAACCGGAAACTTGGCCTACTATAAGACAGGTGGCAATGCAAAGCACTTCTCTTCATCGCAAAACTCACTAACTAGTGAAAGACAGGGAGAATAGTGTGGTTCCAAGATGGAGAGAGTCACTAAGAAGATGGTGGTGGTGATGTTGTTGGTGGTGTGTGGGTTTAGTGGTAGGGGTGTCCAAGGAGGAAGGTTACAGAAAGAGAAAGCTGTAGAGCCACAAAACTACTTTGGAACCTTTGGAGGAACTGGTGCTCTCATTCCAACCCCTTTTGGTCTAGCCATTGCTCTTGGCCCTTCTGGGTTTTGCTCCTTCCTGGTGTTGGTTGCGTCCGGGTCCAGCCCACTGTTCCTGGCGGTGGCTCTGGCTCACCACCATCGCCACCGTCAGTGTCTGTCCAGCTGCACCACTGAAGTCTTTATAGCTTTGTAGTGCCAATATGTTAGTGTAGTGTAAGTGTTATGGGTCCTTTATGGTGTTTTCAGAGTAGATTTTAGGGAAGAATGCTTCTCGGTGGTCGTTGTTGTTCATGGTCTTTCATGTCTTTTTTTTTTTGTTTTGGTCGAAGGGTCTTTCGTGTTTTCTGTTTTGGAATGGAAGCCTTAATATTGATGAGCACTATGTTTATGTTTTCGATTACTGGTGTGGTTTTACTAATCTATGTCTTTTGTTAATGATTTTTACTATCTTTTGTTCATTTTAGCCTCTACAAACGTTTCTGTGTCCCCAACCTGAAAATTTTGCACCTAAGATGGTGGAGATATGAATCCATTTCTAACAAAGTCACTAATAATCATGTGTATTCATACCTTGTAGCTTTGCAATCTGCTTCCACAATTACTTGTAATACTACCTGCTAAAAACAATCACCACTAAACCCATATTTCTTCTAAAATGACTTTGTTTGAGAGTAGACTATAATTTTCATTTTTCCCATCAATGCGACCAACCGGTACCTGCTCCATAAATTAATCATGTTTTCAAAATGAACAACACCATATTCCTAGGACATTAATTACGGGTTTGTTTGAAAGTAAGAAATTTATATATATAGATATAACCGCGGGACTTGTAGCCCACCGATAGAGTCATCATGGTTGATGTAAAGCATTCCGGGTTCGAACCGAGCGGTATGCATTGTGCGTTTAATGCCTCATTCTGTTGAGTTGAGGTCCGACAAAAAAAAAGAAATTTATATATATATGAAAGTATAATATATTGGCCTTAAAATGTTAATATTTGATAATCAAATTTTATGATAGGTATTAATCTTTAAAATTATTCAACAATTCTTCGACTATCATAAATGAAATAAAATAAATAACACAAAATTTTGACATCATATTAATTACAATAAGTATAACCGAATTTTTTATTGTAATTTTCTATTTTATTAAAAAATTATTTTCTTAATAGAATTGTAAAAACAAGAATATAAAATAATAAAATATAAAATTTAATATATTAAAATTATTTTTAAAATATTTTTTTGACTGGAAAAATGAAAGTTGGGAGTGACCAGTAGTAACATACTCCTGATTGGCGTTACCATGCAGACATTAGCTCTTTGCGACGGAATGTTCCAAGAGTCATAGCTACACCGGCAGCGGACTTGGGTCCATGCACTAGTGTGGTTACCGTAACACCACAGTGAGATAAGCTTCAAGGGGATACTTCTTGCTCTATTGTACGATACGGGTCCTCGGCTGTCAGGGCTACCTGGTTTAACGCCGCTCCCACTCGATCTCGCGCCTGCGAACAAGGGTCATTCCCCATTCTGCCAAGCTACCCTCACGGTTCATAAGTTGATAATATTCTAGGAGAACGCCAGGGGTAAAACTAAACATATAAACCAAAACACATTATACAATTTGAAAAACATTACTACCTATTAGAATCACTGAAATACACTCTTATGTCTGACTTAAAAATCATATCTGACTCGAATTTGTCTCCTTAAAAGTTTTATCCGACTCGAAGACGGATTAATGATGTGTGTGCTAAAATGACAGCAAGGTATACTATATTCTAAACAGCTTGCTTGCTCGCTCGCTCTTCCCTTGTCAACTACACGTCGTATGAGGCCTCCGACTTGTCATACGTTCGGTCTAATAGTAGTACCGCCATTGAGAGATTTACACGTAAACGACAAGCTTTAACTTATTCGAAAAGTCGATGCGCTAAAAAACCAAATAAACAAAACCATCACCACAATCGACTATCGTCAGCCACCACCGCCACCGTTCCTCGTCTGGTTCGGAGACGTAATTGGTGGGGGAGAATACGACGCAAACACTCGCATCAACAGGTAAGAAGACAATTACAGTCGCAATTGACAATCTCTAATCACTGAATCAACTCTAATCCAAAATTTCTCTTCCGCATCTCCACAGATTTTTCCGCCATGGATGACAGTTGCGCGGTGTTTGCGGAGGCTCTTGAATGGGTGGCCTACGGACCATGTGGTCACAAAGATGTGTGCTCAACCTGTATCATTCGTCTCCGTTTCATCTGCGCCGACTCTACTTGTTGCATATGCAAGTCCGTTTCCAATTCCGTCTTTGTCACCAAGGTTCAGCCGTTAAATTGGTCAACTTTTGAAATTAGTTAATTTTAATTGCATTAACAGAATTTTTGTTAAAAATTTGGACTTATAAGTGCTTTTTGTGAAACAAGAATGGTGTATTTTGTTGATGGGCACTGGGAATATGTACGAGTGTGATCAGTGTTTTCGGCAGTTAAATTGGTTGACCTGTTAAATTACTTGCATATTTTAATATACAGCATTAAGAAAATTGTTGTTAGAGATTTGACCTTTCAAGTGGTTTTTGTGAAAGACAAAAATGGTGTTTTTATTCATAGGCATTGGGAGAATATACGACTGTGATCGGTGACTTTGCGAGTTTGCCGGAGAATCCGAAAGAGGGGAAAGTGAGGAATTATTGGTATCATGAAGGGACATGCGCTTACTTTGATGACTTGGATCATTACAAGACGGTGAAGGCAATGTGCAGGCTGTCATGTAGTGTTTGTGATAAGGGGGAGGGACACAAAAATGGTGGGACAAAGAGGAATGCGGTAGAATTTGATAGCATTGAGCAGTTGAAGGCTCATTTGTTTCATCGGCATAAGTTGTTTATGTGCAGCCTCTGTTTGGGAAGTAGGAAGGTGAGATTTAGATATTTTCTTTTAATTGCTCATATGTATGTTTGTTCTTGAAAGTTCTTCGTTTTTGAATTGGATGCTCTGTCTTATATTAGCTGAAATTTGATTAATTATGTGTTTATAAGTGAACAAAAGTTATATAATAGAGCGCAACTAAGTCAGCATGTGAAGACCGGTGATTCAGAAGTTGATGGCAGTGAAAGTGAAAGAGGTGGATTTATGGGACATCCTATATGTGAATTTTGCCGTGATCCATTTTATGGAGATAATGAGCTTTATTTGCATATGTCCACTGACCATTTTACCTGCCATATATGCCGAAGGTTTCACTGTTTACTCCATCTTTTCGTAGAGTTTGCTATTTTTTTCTTCAATATAATGGTTAATGCTCATACATCTAATTTATGTTGTTGAATGCAGGCAAAATCCAGGCAAATACGAGTATTATAGGAATTATGATGACTTGGAGGTTACTTTTGCTTTTGACCCTTGTTAAGAACCTGCTTTCCATTCTAATCTTATTGTTTATTTCCATTAAAATGGAAAATCTTGTGCCTCAGATGCATTTTCGTCATCAGCATTTCTTATGTGAAGATGAAAACTGCCATGCAAAGAAGTTCATTGTCTTTGCAAGTGAATCTGAGATGAAGGTGATGCCTGACAGACTGTATTATTTCAATAATTCCATAACTAAAGCCTATTATATATATATCATTATGTATGTCTCTGTACGAGTTTTGACGATTTCCCTTGTTTTGCCTTTTCTTATCCATAGAGGCACAATGTCATGGAACACAGAGGGAGCATGTCTCGGTCTAAGCGTAATGCTGCACTTCAGGTCTGTGTGGACGATTCCTACCAGATACAGTCTCAACTTTCTTTGTACCTCTTTGGGCTTAGTACTTAGAATGCTCTTGCATTTTCTTATCTTTGATATTCATCCTCATTTATCTATTTTCATTTGTCAAAATGGGTTTGTGATGGTTACTTATAATTTATCTTTCTACATCTAGATACCTGTAAGCTTCCAATACCGGCAAGGTGATGAACAAGATCGTCATGGTAGAGGTCGTGTTAATCATCTTCGCTCTTTTGACAATCAACCGATGGTTATTGAAGACCATCTTGAAACAGCCAATGCTGGAGTGTTTCGTGATTCATCATTGAACAACCGAACGGTTTCTGGTCACAGGGACATAACCGACATTGAATTGATTGTTAACCCTTTTGAGTCACTAACCACTACAGATCCTGAGCCATTATCCAGAAACCATCATGTTCTAGGAAGTTGCTCCACAACTGCATCGCTGGAAGATTCATCCTTTCCTCCTCTTCCTTCGGTTCCAAGAAATAGTCAAATGAAATCTAGAAAGATGGTTGCTCGCCTGCGTAAACATATTCTTAATTCCTCTCGGACATCACTGGCAACAATTCAGCATTCTAACTCATCAGCTGGTAATTTTAAACAGTCAAGTTCCATATCAGATGCCCGGACTTCATCATCATCTAGTTCATACAATTATTTACAAAGTAAGCAGTCAACAGTTAATGACTATGTACCACCTAATCATGGAAGCTGAGTCAGGCAGGACAATCAACTCTTAATGGGCTTCTTGTATCATCAAATTCTGCTAGTTCTTCCAGGACTTCAATTAGTGCTGGCAACACTAGCCATTCTGCTATTGCTCCTACCTTCCGTGACAGAGGAGCTTTTGATAAATGCAGTTCTAATTGCCCTCCCAGTTCTTCTGCTCAAGTAAACGGAGAGCCATCAAGCAGTCAGCCTCTGCTGAAAGATGTTCAGCAAGCTCACAAGGCTCTGGTGAAAAAAAATCCGTGTTGTATTAGAATTTGATGAGGATAAGTTTTCTGCCTTCAAAATAGTATCCAGCGAGTATCGCCAGAATTTGATTGGTACAGCGGAATATCTTGCTTATGTCTATCAATTCGGCTTATCGGATCTTGTCCTTGAGTTGGCTAAACTTTGTCCTGATGCTCAGAAACAAAAAGAGCTGATTGAGATCCATAATTCAAATACGAGGATTGGTTCCAATGGGATGAATTCAATTATTCAAAGTGAACAGTCCGAAAGCAAGAAAAGTTCAAAGAAAGGAAAAGAAAAGTGCGAAGATGATGGAATTCGCAGCACAAGAAACCCTCCAGCAGAAGGCCTTAATGGTGTGCGAGATGCAAACTCATCGAAGAACGGGGATCATTCTGCAACAGGTAAGTCAAATATTGTGGTTGATGAACATGCTACCTCAAATTCATTGACGGAGCCAGGAGGAGGAAAGATTGATCCTTCAGCTGGTGGGGGGATGAAGAAGGACGCAGGGGCTGGAGAAGGGAACAAACCGAGGAAAAAAGCATCAAAGTTTCTAAGAAACCATATTGGGGAAACTTCAGAAAATTCGGACATGGGTCGTGATGAGAATGCTGATAGAGTTGATGGAAGTATGGAAGACAAGTCGGTAGGATTACCAGTACGAGGAGTATGGCGAAATGGGGGAGGGCAGAAACTTGTGGCAATGACCCAAAGACACCGCAAAGAAATGATGATGTATAGAGGTTCGTGGAAATGACAACAAAGTAGATAAGTTTGTTTGAGCTTGAGCTTGGGATAACCTTTTGTTTGCGACCTATTTGACTCTCTGGTGGTCTTATTAACATCATCTGAATTTTTCAGAAACTGGAACATAGCATATATTGTTTAGCTACTTTTTAGATCCACAAATGTATTGACATTTTTTTTTTGTATATATCTTATTTTCTCATGGACCATATATTATAAAATTAATTATGAGTGTCTTCTACGCAGTATTATCAGAACAGCAGAAAAGTATGCTAAATAAAATTGTTTTATCATAGTAATAAAACACCTAAATCAACAAGCGCAGATGGTTCAATTGGGAGAGCGTTAGACTGAAGATCTGAAGGTCGTGTGTTTGATCCACGCTCACCGCATATGTTTTTGTTTCTCTTATTCTTTTACGACTCCCGTCTTCATTGACTCCAAGAGGTTTTGGTTTTTAATTTTTAGAGTCTCCACTAAAAATTTTCAGGGTCTTCATTGGAGGTATCTACTGGAGGTTTCTATAGAAATCGCTATATAACATTTTTAAATTTCAAAGTTTTAAAAATAACATTCTTACAAATTAAAATTTAAAAATTTTATTATTATACTATAAAAATTATGGCGTGTATTATTATAATTTAAAACTTTTCAAGGATACTTGAGACAATTAACTCGTGATTATTATACTCTTTTTAAAGGAAAAAAAGGTGACTTATGTTTTCATTTGTCTGTGAAGGTAATGCCTTGATTGATTCCATAAATTGAAAGGCAAAATCTACTGTGATCCCTAAGTTTGACCATATTTCTCGTGCAGTCCCTCTAGTTTCAAAACTCTTCGCTCTGGTCCCTCGCTCTTAACTCCTTTTGTTTTTTTTATAAAAAACTCGAAAAGACAAAATTACCTTCCATTTTAAAATCAATTTACACTAGAAAAAAAAACAACCCCAACACCGATCATCACATTAGCCATAACCACCACCACAACCATGCTTCCCAATTGCAATCATCGGCACCATCACCAAGCAACAACAAAAAACCTCCTCCACATCAACCAATCACCATAAAGTCAACACCGGTGTCATAACACAGAAACTCATCACAAAAACTAAAAATGTTAGTGCTCACTCCTCTATTAGCAAGAGCATTAGCCATTATAACAACAACCTCCATGACCCATGACAAAGGATTCCTCATAAACCCCAAAAACTTAAAGAATTTGCTCTCTTGAAAGATATGTGAAACATACCCAAAACATAAATTGCTCTCAAAATTAGCAAAAGTTCAAAACTTCAACAACAAAAAACTCACTGAAATTCCAATTTAAATCACAAATCCAAACTTAAAATCAAAAAATTGAACCAAACGATAAAACCCGTAACCTGCAAAATTCGACATAATCCATAAGCCTCTCACAACTATATTGCAAAATCCTCTCAAACCAAGAGAGAAATTGAGCCTCCAAACTGTTGACTTCACCGAGACAGAGAGGTCGCAGAGAGAGATCAGTGGAGTAGGAAAAACAAGGATGGTGGTGGAGGAGGAGGATGGTGGCAAAGGGGAGAGAGAGAGAGAGATGAGAGAGAAGAGAGATAGAGAGAAGATGAGAATGGCTTGGAATCATGCTAAAAAAATCAAAAAATCCCATTGTAAGAAATTTATGAGACCCCAAAATTGAAACCCTAATTTCTAAACATTAAACAAATTCTAAAACCCCAAAACTAAAACCCCAATTCCAAACCCTAATCTAATTTCCAAAATGTTGTCCTTCTATGGCCGACGACGTGATGGTGTTTAACAGCAGGGACAAGAGTGACGAAGAGAGTGAAAGGCGCCAATCTTCAATGAGAGAGCTGAGATGAAGAGAGTGAGAGAAGTGACGGTCTTTAACAATGGGGATGAGAGTGAGACGGGACGATAGCGAGGAGAGAGAGAACGATATGGTTTCTTATTTACTTCATTGAGGGTTCTGGATGGGTGAGGAGTGGCGTTTGTCGTGGTGACGGGGTGAGACTAACGGTGGAGGAAGATGGTAAAGGAAAGGTTTTGGGGTGGTGAGGCCGACAGTTTTGGTGTTTTGTGAGGTTTTGGGGTTATGGTGGTGAGCAGGCCGACGATTTTGGTGTTTTGTGGGGTTTTGGGGCTGTGGTGGTGAGGCTTTGGCTAATGGGAAGATGTTTTGTTAGTGGAGAGGGTGGTCGGTTTTCTGTGTTGGTGAAGGAAATGGGTTTGTCTCGACAGAAACGTCGAGAAAAGAGAGTAGAGAGGAATGAGGACGAGAGAGAGAGAAAGAGAGAGAGAATGTGGGGCTGGTTGCGAGAAAGGGCATTTTTGTCGTTAAGTTTTTAAAATTAGTAAACTCTTTGTGACGTGACAAATTATATTTGACTAACGGTGACAAATTGAGGGATCGAAGCGAAGGTTTTGAAACTAAAGGGACTGTACGTGAGATATGATCAAACCTCAAACACAGCGATAGATTTTGTCCTAAATTGAAGTTTATAATTATGTGAAACTCAGTACTATTACACCTACCAACTTCATGTAATGATGTTTTTCGTCATCTTTATGTCTTGATGACCAAGACTCCAATACCTCTTCAACAATATGCTTTCACTCTCTTATTCTATAAAAACAAATTTGGGGTCTTTGTTTTATACCTAAATCATTCACTCCTTTCTAGTTGCTTCTCTATTTAAACTACTACCTATGTGAACATAATAAAACGTGCAAATTATGTGTCAATGTCATACTACTCCTCCATTGATTTGAATCTTAAAAGGTTGGAGTTATTTGACTATCAAACGTTTAGAAGAGTTAAGTTCAAAATATTGGGCAACCATGAAATACGGGATATTCAAGAGTACTTGGCTGACATGCATTAAAGAGAGAACTCTTATTAAGGAACTTGGATAATTCCTGCATGAATGTTTGTGGTAAAATCATCTTCACCAACCAATGAGCTTATTTATATCTCATTTTACTAGGATCAATTGGTTCGTAAATTTAATTTTTAGTGAGAGTAAATAAAAATAATGCTACTTCATCATTAAAAAAAGTGATGGTTAAATTTTTAATAAAAATTAAAATTGATCAAAAGGATACGTTCTTTAGACATGGTTTTGATTTTTTTTCCCTAATTAATGTTGATAGATCAGATAGCAAATTTGATGGCTCAGTGTCGTTGACAGCAAAAACTAGTTTCTTTTTTCTTTGCTTGATAAGCATCAATATAACGCCCCCAACTTATTGAGTTCACCAACTCCCATACCTGAAGCACCAACCCACCTACCCAAATTGACTGCCACTTGTATGCTCCATTCCAACTTTGGATTAAAAAAATATCTTTGATATTAAATTTGGTTTTGACATGAACTTGTTTGAATTCTTATACTATTATAGTTTTATTACCAGAAAGACGTGCATGCAGATCAAGAACCTTGCATTGCATGCTTCCCCATAATTCACTAATCTTCTTACCTGCATTGCATGGTCCTGGTTGCACAAAATTGTTATTCAATTTGGTATATTATATACTCTTTTCGGTTGATATTAAGATAATTCTGAGTCAAAACGATTACAAAATTAATTTTACAATGCATAAAAATGTTTAATTATCTTTGGTATTGTTTTCAAAAAATTGATCTTGAATCTGACTTATTTATAGATGATATGCCAATTCAGCATATTTAGACCACTTGATTCCTTAGAATTATTAAAAAATTAGTATTATTTGTTTCTAACCTAGTGAATGCCAATACTTATATGACAACAAATCAAATATCATCAAATTAAACCTCAAGAAGCAGTAAAATCAAGATTGGTACTAGTTGTTAAAAAGGGCTAAGTGTGACGGTAATTATCTAATATTTACAGGTTCACTTCTTTACCTTTTTTTAAAAAAAAAATTAGTACTAATCTAAGTAGTGGCTAAAAATTGAGAAATAGCAATATAATTAATTCTTTTCGGTGCGTAAATTTAGGCAAAGCTAATTGTAGCTAATTCATCACTGAATCAAAATACAAAACAAGCATATGATAAATCATGTGAAATAAGAGATGGAAGTTTTTCACGTTTTATAATTATAATTAATTAACTAATTAAACAAAATTGCCATATGAGCGAAATCCAATTAATTAAAGAAAAGGGAAAAAGAAATAGAAGCGAGGTTGGAAGCCACCGGGTGTGCCGGTGACTTATTGCCATGTCATTATCCCTCACC
>CAODLS010925681.1:0-15511 GCA_948243855.1 Flueggea neowawraea | reverse complement strand
AGGGCATCTCTAATGCTTAACCTAATTTAGGTGTTGATAAATCTGTAATATCAGCAATTCATTAACTGCTAACTCATCATATTATTTTTCGTTAATGGTTAACTTCTCATTATACTCTAGTACATAATGTACAATCACTTCACTTATTATTTTATTTATTTATAACATTTAAATTATAATAAAAATAATTATTTTACATAAATATGTTGTGTGAGTTAATATTTGAGCTAAAAATATTATTTTAGAAATTATAGTATATAATATTTATTTTAATAATTATTTAATTGAATATTTAAAAATAATAATTTTAGCAAAATAAAATTTAATGGTTGATTGGATAAATATTTAAATTATAGTTTAACTTGAAAATTAAAAATTAAGATTAAAGTGGTGAGAAAATAATCAAAATCATGAGAAGAGAAGATATGATCATATTTATAAACAAAGAAAGAAAAAAAACCTTTGGTGAAAAAAATAAAAAATGTTGTATTGTTTGATGTGCACAACGGTTGGCTTTTGCCAACCATTGTAGAGTCACCAACCTTCCTCTAATGGAGAAGGTTGGCCACATCAGTATCTAGTACTTGGTTTGTGCAGTCACTAATCGAGTACTACAAATGTTTTTAGGCTACTCGTAACTTACGGTCTCTGAAGTTGTATCATGAAACGTTTGTTCAACGTTTTTATTGTTATTTTATTAAAATCTCCAATTTCTAGCCCCTCAGCTTTTTCATCTGTAACCCAGGAGCTACTTTAAGAGTTTCGCGAGACGCCTACTCAACTTTCCATTGAACACAATTTTATTTTAATCCCGTTTGAGTAAATTTGACCGCAGTCAGATTTTGTTTTAAAAAAAAAGTATGTGTGTGTCAAGCGCGGGGTCAGTGGACCCCTCGCCTGACACATGTAGCCCGTCCTCCCGCAGGAGGACTAGCTACGACATAGGGAAGCAGTAACACATTCCCATATTAACGGTTAAGATCCCAATACGAAATCTTAGCCACGATATGAGCAGCCTTAGTAAATTCAAATCCGTATTATCTAAATCAGTCTCGACTGGATCAATTGAATCTAACACAATATTCAACGCAAGAATATTCAGAACTATTAGAATCTAAATGCTGAAATAGTATTATTATTAAATTTAAGCATAGTTTTAGGTTAAAAAATTTTGTACTCGATTTTGTCATTAAATATTTTTAATGTTCTTTAATAATAATTAAAATATACATACATATTTAGATCAAAGTTTTAAGATTTATTTTTTTACTAGTCATTTATCCGTATAATGCACGGTGATAATTGTTACGTTTTAGTATCAACAACATCGATGAATTATGGATTCACCACAACTAAATTAAAATTTACTGTCTATCAATTTTTTTTGAACCATACTGTCTATCAATTTTAGTCAGTATTCCTTTAATTATTTATTCTTTTGAATAAACTTTAATTAACAAAATTATGTAAATATATTATTTGATAAATATTTGAAATTATTTTAATAAAAAAATTTAATTAACAATTAAAAATATTGTTATGAAGTAACCCTAAGTACAAATTATAATAAATTTATTTCAATTAGTATAATTAAAATAGTATTTTGAGGAAGAAATAACTATCATAATCATAACATTTATAAATGTCATAAAGTGAGAAAATTTTTTTGATCACTGTTATCCATATTCTCAATTCTAAATTACTACGATTGTTGGATAATTATTAATTAAAAAATATTTTATTTTTAAATGGATTTAAAACAAAAAATAATTGGATCATTGAATGTATATTTATTTACATAATAGGAATAATGTAACATACATGGTTTTATTAAAAGTATTTTAATTTTGAATAAATTAAGCATGATTTTTTTTAAATTATAGTGCAGTGTATTCTTATCAGCAAAAGATAATTAATTAAAAAAATATATTTAAAACTATTATTTGAATATTGTTATTGTATAGTATATCTCTTTTACTATGAATATGCACAGTTTTAATATTTCATTTTACACAACAATGTGTTTACATGTAATGTAGTAATATCGTTATTTTTAATGTATTAAAAAACATATTTGACTTATCAAAAAATTTAAACATATTTGATTAAGTTTTTTATTACATAATTTTATTTTTTTAAAATTAAATTATAAATATTTTTTTTAATAACATGTAGTGTACATACACAAAAGTTAGCCACATTAGATAAATCAAATTATATTGATGTTCCACTCATCTTGGAGACAAATTGCAATTGACGGCATCATCGAAGCATGGGTTTGCCAGGGGTGTTAGGATAAGTCTTAGCCACTAAAATTATGTAAATACTACGCAATATGCACATTTATCTTGTGTAACTCTATGTACTTATCGTTACACACACTGTACAAACATATAAATATGTTGCCGCACAGTAAATACAATTCTGATTTTGAGCCTTTTCATACCTGAAAGAAGTCACTACCGATTGAATTGACGAATAATAAAGAAGACGGGTCAAGTTGCTAATTTCGAGACAGCAAAAAACAACAACAACTAGCAGCAGGATAGGATCAAGAACGTTGTTGGTCTCGTGAGCAAACCACAATCAAGATGTCAACGGGAGTGCTCGGCTATTTGTAGTTTAGATGTCACACGAGATGAGTGCAAAATTTGGTAGGGAAGGAAGAAAAACGTTTTCTTCTTCTTGTGGAAAAAGAGAGGTGGCTGTGTGTTAGGAGAGAAAGAACATGCGTTCTTTTTCTCTAACTTATTCTCACTCTATCTGTTTTCTTAACAGATTAGGCAAGTCACTCTACACTATGGTTTTCTACTTATATAGGATGAGTGAACCCTAGTTGAGTTTTTCTAACGCATTTATGAAGCCCACAACTAATTACTAATAATTAGTCAAACTCATTAGTCGACTCGACAACTAACGGACTCGGGTTTTACCCTTGACCAACAGGGCTTGGTTAACTTGCCATTGGCGAACCACTTTTCCAAAATCTCCAACTCGAAAATGACAAAACCATACTTGGTCATGGATCATGATGAAATTACTATCAATCATGATAAAAATCTCGTGTTATACAAGCAAATAGATCGCACGACTAGTATACGATGCAAGCGTATTTGCTATACACTTGTTAAAGTTATATAACAATTCATAACTCAATCTTGCTAAAAGATGTCTCTCGTAGAAGAACTCCATTCTATCAAGGTGTATGCAACAATAGCACAAACAGTTGGAACGTATGCCTTCCCCTGGTTCATAACCATACAATCGTTGCTTTTGAACTTCTCGATCTCATGAAAGTTTTACTCATAGTTCATACATCATGTGACACGCTACATGAGAGTTGAATAAGAAAACTTATGGGACTTATGCGAAGGCTTCTAGAGACGAACGTCCCTTGTTACACCAGATAATTCACATAGCCAAGTTTTCTTGCTCAGCTTGCCACGCTTGGTCGAATCAACCATGACCATTAACGGCAAGCTAAAGTAGCCAAACTTAACTATACATTTTGAATTTATTAAGGTTCTAAGGATAGGTAGTACTGAGAACCACATGTTCACAGCAAGGTTTCATACTAAGAAAAATGATATCGTTTATCAATCTTTTTCATCCACATGGTCACGTATATAGCACATATGGTATAATCATGTGTTGTGGTGCTCTTTCCTTCATTTGGAGGAGTGCATGCTTATACATTATTGTCAACACCATATAGAAACTTTAGTTATGATGCATTTTGCCATCTAACCTTAATCTACATTTAACATGATTACTTTTGGTTTTAAGACAAAATATGCTAAAGTCTTTTAATTTTGGTATCTGATCATTCAATGATTGCATAGGAGTTTATCCTATGGCCTACGTTTCTTTCCATACGAATTTTCTTGCCTTTTTACAATGGGCTCACCACTATAAAATGCAAGACGATCTCTCTCTACGTTCCAAATTAGCCTTATCTTATTCCTTGCTCCACATACCACAAAACTAATGTAAACACCCGTGTGAGTGGGTTACTTCTCTGTCCAACATGCTTTCACACTCAAGATTATAATAAATATTAACTCTCAATATTTGTGCTCTTATATTGCTCACGATGATTTTATTAAAAATCATAATTTAAAGGATTACACATTTCATGTGTTATGTGGGTCTTAAGGAACTTATTCCTTATATCAAGCTTTTACTAATAGATCTTAGAATCACGTCTCGCATGGACTTACATTTTAAGTTCACTTTTCCATGTGGAACTTGTGGTCAAATTCACTTGTCCTTGTGCAACCAAGTTTCTCACAAAAATGATACTTGATCTTGATTTGCTTAGAGTTATAATATATTTTCTCGATCCTTAAGCAAACAGGGTTGACTGTTACTAATAACTGTCGTAGGTTCTTTAGGAGGTTAGTGCTAAGTGAATCATTCCACTATATGACCAACCTTCCTATTTCACTGCAGTTTATAAAGTTATGGTCCTAACTTCTTTTACTACACACTTATATGTGTTCCTCGCTATAATGCAAAATAACAGTTCTGCTAATTAAGAACACATAACCAGATAGGGAATTCCCTTTGGTACATATCACTTGTCCAATTAGCAACTGTGCCTTATTTTATCGTAAGCCCTTATGATAACACAATGTCTTGCAGTGCTTCTAAAGCATCCAAGCATTTCATTAGCTGCTTTCCAACATTCTCCTTATGTGTTGGATCAATATTTGATAGCTAACTTGATTGCATAACAAACTTTAATTATTTTACACTCGCTCCTAGGCATAAACTTATGTAATACAAGACATAGCCTTATGAATTAACACATGTACTCCAAACTACAAAAGACATTCGCATGATATTTGCATAAAAAAATTCTTTACACGTTTTTCCTTTCACATTAGTCGTGGATGCATATATGTATTAAGAGACTTGTTCTTAGTAACGAGATATCTATAGGTTATACACTTATGCATTTTAAGTAGGGGCGAAGCTACATAGAGACACCTACTTCTGTCAGATGAGTGCCATGGGAGCCCTCCTCCATTGAGGCTCCACCCTATTGTGGCAGACGAACCAAACACATGCTGGGTTCGTGAGTTGCAGACGAGGCAGGACAATGATGACCTGTTCTGCCTCTTTTTTTTTCATTTTAAACCACAGGGCAAAAAGATTTTGGCTTAAAAAAAACAGCAAAACAGGGCAAAATGTCTCTTATTCAAGTAAGATAGACAGAAGCACACATAAGTTAATGGCCTTCACTGCGTTGCTTCTCTCTTCGTCGCCCACACTCCACAGCTCCCTCCACCGACCACCGTCCACGCTGCCGCCTTGCCTCCTTCTCCGACCTGACGAACTCCCACCGAACGCCTTCTTTGGTAAGTCGATTTTCTCTGTTTTTGGGAAAAATTTCGGTTTTCAATGATTTAGGGGTTGAGATTGGTTTATAATTCATTGATGTCTTTAAACCTTATAGTATTATACTCTTTTCATTTCAGACTTTGGATTTCAGGAAGACAGGAATGAGATAGAAGCTTTGTTTAATTAGATATTTGTTCTTAATTATGAATTAGAGTTTGATTTTAGCTTTACTTTTAAATGAATGGAGGCAATGAACCGTTTAAATGAATGGAGGTACAGAATGGTGAGCAGAGGAATCGGGGCTCAACCCAGGTATGTGAAATACGGTTCAAACTTCCTAATTGTGCTTAGCTTCACATGTTTCGTTGTCTTTGGTCTGTGCAAATGAGATAGAGGGAATGGTTAGTTGAGTTGACACAGACCTTCAAAAAAGCAAAAAAGAGGAAAAATCTTTGATATTCATATTGTTGAAAGTACAGTTCAAGTGAACGGAATTATGCAGGATGCCGCAGTGGAAATGATATACAGGTTGTGAAAAAGCAATGAATCTCCAGATGCTTTGATTATGGAGAATTCATGAGTTTTAGAGGCTACTGAGAAATTGTTTGTCTAATTATTGTGAAAATGTTGTGTTCTCAAACTAATTGAACTTTGAGAAAAGGGTTGCTGATTTGAGTCGGCTCTTTTACATTTCAACCAAACAAGTTCAGGGTTGCATGGTTTACAGTAATGAACAAGTTTGAAAGTTTTTAGTGGCCTCAAGAATTTTGTGCACATCTTAAAATGCAGGAAGGACGCAAGAATTTTGATTCTCCTGCTTTAGCGTCACGCAGTGAAGCAACGTTTTATTCAGTGCTTGATGAATGAATGAGTTTGGGATTTGGAATAATGGATCGTGCATTTAATGAGCATTTTTTTTATCCTATATACTGTATAGCCATAATTTTAGTTAAGCAGAGATTCAAATTTTGTTTAGCTAAAATTCTAGCTCTACCACTAATTTTAATTGTTCAACAACTTTATTGATACATTTCTTTCAAAGAGGTATAACAATTTATTCGATCAATATCTTGAAATATATAACTTGGGCTTTGTCAGTGGGTGTGTACTAGAAACAAAACTTGACTGCAACGGGCTGTTTGATAAAACTAAAATTAAGTACTGAATTTTAAGTTTTGAAAATTAAAATTGTTGAATTTTTTTTATAAATGGTTTGATTTTTATTAAGCACTGAAATAATATAGTATGCTATAAAAAAACATTAAAAGAAAAAGAAACAAAAGTTGCTAACCTCTCAAGCTAGCTCAAAAATAACGTGATTTAACAATAGAAAAAGATACTAATGGAAAATTTTAAGTTGATATTTTTACTTAAAAGATTAAGTGCTTTTTTGACTTAATTGGTTAAATAAAATAGTTATTTTTTTTACCACCACACTTTTGAATTAATTGATAGTAGTTGTTCCAATTTAAATAGAAGTTTGGAGTTCGAGACCTGTGAACACAACAGCATTAGTGATAGGGATTTTACCATTTGAGGTGTTTATCAAACTCCTGAATCCATATTAGTCTTAATTCGTTAAATTCTCTTAAGTCAACATGGGACACCCCAAAATACTGAGTGCAATATGCAAAAAAAAAAATTATTTTTGTTGGTTACCAAAAACATTTACAAGCAATTAAGTACTTAATCTTTTGAATTAAGTGTTTAATTATGTTATCAATCTAGAAACTGAGTCATTAAAGAATTAAGTCCCACTATTATTACGGCAAAATTCTTGTACTTTTTTATCCTGTTTTATATATCAAATAAAATAAAATTGCAGCAATTTTACAACTAAACTAAACCTCACAAAATATTAGTGGCACTTAAATTCCACAAAACTACATTTATGGAGATAATTCTGGAACCCCACAAACCCTTAGCAATAGAAGAACTGGGCAGTTCAAAAATGAATATCGATATTAATATTGCCAAATGTAACTACCAGTAATTTATCCCATGACAAACTTGAGCATGAATATCCATATTAAATTAGAAAAAAGGACTAATACATAACTTACCACTAAATTTGCATGTTTTCTTCTTTTGTTACCTTAATTTTTTTAAACATTCAACTTATTCTATGAACTTGCTAAAATTATCTCATTTAAGAACTTTTTTCAATATGGTTGGATATCAAAATTTTCTAATTTATCCTTCAATTATAATTCACAAACATGGAAGGCAAAAAAAGAAAAAAGTCCTATGATGAATTGAAAAAAATTGATAAATTATTCAATTTAAGTAAGTTCAGATAGTAATTAATATAATTTAAATAAATTTAAAAAGTAATTAATATAATTTAAATAAATTTAAAGAATAAATTTAACGTCTAAAAAATTGAGGTGACTAAAAAAAAACGTACAAAGTAAATTATGCATTAGGCCTAGAAAAACTAATTTGGTGGCAATGCAAGGTTTGGCCACCTTGCATTTACAAATGCGCCAAATGTAGCGGCCACCTTCAGCCAGTAACAAGAAGACCATCAACATAAATTAAGCACAAGTCGTTCATAGGGTCAACATAAATTAATTTATAATCTAGACTTCTCAAAATGATGATCAAATTATTTTTTAAAGATTATGGGCTTTATAAAAAGAGAAGTACATTCTCATAACTTTGAAAATTTTAAAAAATTTAAAGATTATTTAGTTAAGATTTTTTTTAAATTAAAAAGTAGAAATGAAAAAAATAAAAAATTTGGGGGCCGTTTGATTCAAAAAATACAATAGAATCAAAATCAGAATGGATTATATAGGGAATCAAAATCAAACTGATTTATGTCGTAATTATTTGGTTTAATACGAAATGAAAATTTGATTATCATAACAATCTGTTTGGTTTAATTGTACTACAGAATTATAATCGATTATAAGATTTCAATATTCGACCGAAAATTTAATATAATAAAATTATTATTAAGATTATAAAACAATTAGTAAGCAAATAATTTGATAAAATAATTTGAAAAGTTCATACAAAAATCTTTATGATCATAACTTGTTCGACCAATTGCCTCACATAATAGACCCACATATTAAAATGTTAAAACTTTCTTGCTTTGAACGATTATATATGTAATAACAAATCATAAGTGTGACAGTAAATGAATTGAATGAACTCAAGCTTGTTTCACACCTCATTCACAACTGATCATATTCACTATTAAAAAAAAATTCCTAGATATCCTCTTGAAAGACTGCAACGGATTGTGCTTCTAAGACAAATTTAGTTGTCCCTGTGTCCCAAATCAGTCAAAAGATCGAAGTGAGCAAAGCGATTAAACAAAAATTGTAATTGGGTTTTTTTCCCCTTGACTAAAAAATTTGGAAAACACCAATGATTCTATTCAAAAACATTCCAATTTTGATAGATCCATAAAACACTTTTGCTACAATCGGAGTTTAATTACGACTGGAACAATCAAAAGAAAAGAGAAGATGACCAAGAGAATGGTGGAAGAGGAGATGTTAATGGTGGAAGTGGGAGAGATACGTGAACAAAAAGATGAGTAATGGGTAGGAAAGGAAGGCAAGAAGAGATTGTGGTAAAAAAGACGTGAAAAAAAAGTTGAATAGAGAGAAACAAATATCTCATTAACAGGAATCTCTTTGTTAATCATTTTATAGGATTAAAGAGGAATTTGATTCCCAAAGGGAATAGGTATCGGAATGATTTTGTGTGAGCTAAATACTGGGAATCAGAATCGAAATCCGATTCCCATTCTCATCCCGATTCCCACCAAAAAATTTACAAACCAAACAACTGCTTATTACTAAAAAATTAGAATTTTCTATTAATTTCTATTTTATTTCAGAAAATAAAAACAAAATAAAAAACAAAAAATTATTTTTTCAACTACACATAACTTTATTATTCCGCCTCATCTCATGCTTCAAACCGAGGGCAAAACGACATGGGGTTCTGTGGGGGCTTAAGCCCCCATGGTCGTTCCGTCTACCTTCACCTGCCATGATGCTTCCATGGCACTATGGCAGGTGAAGGATGAAACCCCTGCAACATGGGTTTCGGTTGCAGGGAAAATCAGGTTGGGCTGCCATGGCTTAAAGCCCTGGGCTTCATATTTTCTTTAAAACTAGTGAACAGAAACGGCACCGTTTTAGTTCTCTGGTTAAAAAAAAGGTAAACTATGAGTCCATTTCTGTAGTTTTGTATAATATGTGATTTAGTCCCTTCACTTAAAGCTAAATCAGAATTTCGTTCCTTAGCCACCGCTCGATGACCGTCATCTGTCGTTTTCAGTCACCTCCAGTTGACTCTCCATCTCCATTAGCCCTTACAAGGTTTTATTGTAAATTCAGTCACTGTATTGAACTCAAGACCTCATAATTTTAAATGTAAATATTTATCTATTGAATAACACCAATTTGGTAATGATGATCGAATCTTGAATATCTTGTATGTTGACATGTAAATAATTATTTACTTTTCATGTTTATCCATGTATGTATATAACAACCTCATTTGTCAAGTCAATTGTGGCAGCTGTATGTTGCAAGCAAACCATGAAGCCAAATTCTAAGAATGGGATAGCGACAGAAATGGATGCACTATAATATATTCACATTGGTGAGATTTAAAATTTATTAATGGACTTGCATGATTGAGTTTAATAGTTCGTATATCTTGTTATTACGTTTTCTCTATTGATTTTCAATGTTCAAACAGAAGGCTCATTTCCGAACTACGTGCGGCATTCTCCCAACAGTGATTTGAGCATAATTGTTCTAAGCAAAAAATCAAAATGATGTTCTTGGGTTAATTGAATGGCAAATTCTAGAGGATAATCCCTTTTTGTTTTTTATTCTAAAAAAATGGATAATTCATATTAATATTTTTAGATCTTCAAATACATATTTTAGTGGTTAATTATGTGAACCAAAAACCTTTCTTTTCCTTCTAAGGAAACATAATTTTCACTTATAATGAAATAAAGCATAATATTTGCAATCAAAGTAGAGGCAACAATATCGTAAAACATTAAAAATCTTCCATTAAGCCAAAAAAAAAAACTCATCGAACAAAGGAGACCCGAAATTGTAGAAGTTGAATATAACCTCAAAGACTATATAGATTGTAAAGAGTACGTAATAGTAAGCTTTCATAAGAAAAAACAAGAACAAATAAGCAAATATCTAGCTCAACATAAGTTAGATTGGAGTTCATTGAAGAAGTTGCATATTCAAACACGCATAAAAATAGTTGCACAATTCTTCGAGAATAATATCGTATTCGTATCTATGCAACTGATATATTTATGAAAATATGAACATCGAATTACAATGCATGCACGCATTCAACCCACGCAATGAGTGGGCCAATGCCTTCTTTTAGATTTTTATTTATAAACAAAAAATTGACAAGGTCGTTGAATTGAAGAATCGTATGCTTGACTATTGTTATTTTGACTAAAAAGAAAGTAAATTGATTATCATTGAAAATTTCATCAACAAAGGTGTGAATTATCATGTACTTAGGACGATATAAATGTAGCTCAGTAATTGGTACCTAAAACTAAAATGTAATAATAGTAATAATATTGTTTGTTTTGAAACGCAACTAGCTTTAACTTAAAACATAAGTGGCATTACATGTTACCAGCTCAATTAGATAAGTGGATTATTAACGTAGTGGAAGCTAACAAAAATGTAGATAAATATTATAATCAATTAATTCGTGTAGGAATATCAAAAAATAATTTTCAAAACTCGTTGATTTAGACAAAAATATCGAATTTTATGAAGAAAAATGAGGGCAAGGCTCCAAATAAAATCATTGATGGCAAAAATCTCAACGAAATTTCTTTCTCAGTTGACAATTTATACCTAACCCCTTACACTTGCCAAAAATAGAAAAAAAAAAGTCTAAAAAACCCTCAATGAGAAAATAGACAGAAAATAAAGACAAATGGCACTGAAAATAGATACTCCTATTAAAAGTAATAACAATTCAAAGACTTTTCAGAAATGGTAAAAACACGTCTTCTAAGGCCTAGACAATGGAATTTGGCCGAAATGTGTCTTACCTCAACAGCAAAGCTGCTGAGTTGTTTCATTGGCTCATTTCCCACTGAACTAGGACCAAAACACGCGAAAACACTATAACAAGTCCTTGAAATTGTGAAATTGCCACTACTTCAATTTCTCGAATATTTTCAGAAACGGACACAGCATTTCTTGAATTGCATCATTTTCCCAAGGGTAGATTGAATATACCCTCGAATTGCCAACATCTGACAAATCATCGTTGTAAGAAATTAAATGTTTAACGTTAAACGCATCTACGGTGCTAATATGACTAGAAAACTTCAAACAATATGCATTAGGATTGATTGTCTCAACAATTTCAGCTGGACCAATCTCTCAAGCTGATAGTTTGTTGTATTCACTAGGAGATAAGCTCTCCTTCGTAAGAACTGCCCAAACGAAATCACCTACTTCAAATTCCACATGTCGCCTCTTCTTATTAACAGCTTCTTTATATTTGCCTGCAGCTTTTGACATGGACTAAAACCAGTAATGTGATTGACTGCATAGTTGTGTGCAAATTTGGTCCGACTCAACTTCCTGTTTGTAAGACCAGATTTATGTTTCACTACAAAGGTGAAACGTTCCAAATAAGCAACCCATGAAGCATGCTTAGCTGACACTTTGCCTTGACTATGCAAGTATGCCTCACTGTCAATGTATAAAATAAATTCTTTGTGAAATATGTAACGACACCAATGTTTCACAGTTTATACTGCAGCATAAAGCTCCACATTATAGGTACTATATTGCAGCTTCAAACCAAACAACTTCTCACTAAAATAAGCAATAAATCTTAGTAATATATTAATTCTTACGTTGGACGCATCTACATGTAATTCAAAAAGTTGGTGAAAATCTGGCAACACTAAAATTGGAGTCGTAGTAAGCCGCATCTTGCTTAACTCAAGCGCCTTCTCTGCCTTATCACTCCACAGGAATTTTCCACCCCTTATGCAATTAGTGATTGGCGCCATAATATTGTTGAAGTGTGGAATTAATCGCCAATAGAAAGAATCAAGCTCATGAGAGTTGCGACCTTCAGTTATGGTACTAGGTTTGGGCCACTATTGAACTGCTTCTACCTTAGACTCATCAACTCGCAAGCCATCAACAGAAACAACAAAACCAAGGAAAAACACATTTAAAGTCATGAACGCACACTTTCTTTACTGATGCATATAATTTCTCCCCTCGAAGCACTTTAAGAACACCTTGCAAATGCTTAAGATGCTCACCATGGTTAGCATTATATATCAATATATCATTAAAGTGCACAACAATACACTTGCCAACTAACAACCTCAAAATTTAGTTCATAACTCTCATAAAAGTACTAGGCGCATTTGACAACCCAAATAGCATTACTGACCATTCATAAAACACCTTTTTTGTTTTAAATGTTGTTTTCACTCATCCCCAAGTCTAATACAAATTTGATGATACCTACTCTTCAAATCTAGTTTACTAAAAATTTCAGCTGCACTAAGTTAATCAAGCAAATCATCCAACACAGGGATAGGAAAACAATACATGTTCGTAATTTTGTTAATGGATGATTGTCAACACATGCGCCACATGTTTAGTTTAGTTTTGATGATGATAAATGCAAAACATTCATAAAAGAAGTTCATAGTTGCAGACTTGCTGATATATGACGATAAAACACTTTATGAGTCATCAAAGTACGTTGATGCATGTAAAGCTGACTCCTACGCACGAAGAGACTAAACAAAGCACATAGATGAGAAGCAGATCTCAGTGGAATTAATCTTTGCTTATCTACACACATAGAAGATTTCACTATGCACGTTGACGTGAGTTCAGCCTGATGAAAAGAAACTGTGCAAAGACAAATGAACATTGGCTGACAAGCAAGGCGCGTAGAAGAGAAAAAGTGCAATCTTTGAAGAGACATTCTAAGCACGTAGAAAAAAGTACAACGCACGTAGAAAAGGATGAGCTGGACTAGCTGACAAAGCCAAGATGCTCCTCGAAATTTGGATTGAAATATACTCTGACACAAATCACGTGAAGAATCAAAGCCACAGTCTTTTGAAGAACGACTACACACATAAAAGGAGGAAAAACACAAGTAGCAAGCCACTGGGTGAAAAATTGCATATTTTGGAATTCAGATCAATGCACACAGAACGTGGTACAAAGCATGCAGATCATGAGTCTATGCACGGATAAGCAAAGCAAAGCATGTAGATGCTGATCCACTCAAAGCAAAGACCACTGGACTTTAGCAATGCACGTAGACTTGTTATCAACACACTCAGAACTCAGTTGGATCATCGTACTATGCACGTAGATGGTGGTTACACACTTTGTGAAGGGTGACGTTACTACTGGACATAATTTTTATTCTCTCACAACAACTACTTTCAGGCTCCAATAGCTATATTCTTTCAAGTGGTTATAAATAGATGTTCTAGAGCAGAAGGAAGAAGAAAGAAACAAAAGAGATACCTTTGCCAAAGTTTGCTATCCACGTTCTCTCTTCTCTTATTTTATACCCATTTGAGCTATTTACTTGCAATCTAATTTTTGGGTTAGTGTGAGCCTTTAAATCTATTATACCTTTGGGTTGATCTTTGTATCAAGTAAGGTTGCTTGCTTAGGGTTGATAGTTTTTCTTGTTGTGCCTTAGAAAGACAAGATTAGTTATTAATACGCCTTAGAAAACTAGTTGGTTGGTTTGCTTGTTTTGTCCTGAAAACAAGTAGTACGATTTTTTAGTTGAGTCCGCAAAAACTAAAGATTTGGTTTGCTTGTTTTGTCATTAAAATAAGGTGTAATGGTTTGCTTGTTGAGCCTTCAAAAATAAGTATTGTAAATGGTTTTCCTCTTCCTCAAAGTGAGAAGTTAGTGGATTGAAATTCTCCAATAGATCTAGAGGAGTGGAAGGACCGAACCATTATAAATCAGATTTGTTTTCTCTTTTCCTTACTCTCTTTACTTTACTTATATTTGATTTATATTGTTTGTGAATTGGATTTTGTTTAACTTCCGCATTTAACTTTGTTATTTGTTTTAAATTGCAAAAAAAATTCAATAAAGTATTCAAACTCTTTAAAACTCTAATTCACCCCTTATTCGATTGCCATTCTTGTTGGGACTGAGTGTTTTCACCACAAACCATCCTTTTTAGGCGTATAAAGGGTCAGGACTACACAAGGGCTAGAACTCTCCCGAATGAACCTTTTCACCAATAACTCTTCAACCTGCCTTCTCAAATCTTTATGCCTTTTAAGACTCATTATAATTGTAAGTTAGTTGGTCCTAATAAGAATAACACTCCAAGAAAGGGGGGGTGAATTGAATTTTTAGCAAGTTCAAAACTTTGTTGAAAATCTTTTGTAATCTAACACAAAAATAAAGTTCTTTTAAATCAAAATTAAAGTGTAAATACAGAAGCAATAAAATCACCAATTCACAAAAAAAAATATTGCAAGTAAAGTAAATGAGGGAGAGTAAGGGAGAGAGAAAGACAAATATGATTTATAGTGGTTCGGTTCTCTTTGACCTACGTTCACTCCTCTAGATCCACTAGAGAGTTCAAATAAATTATCTCCTCACTTTCGGGTGGAGGAAAACCGTTTACAACAACTTATTTTTGCAGGATCAACAAGCAAACCGTTATACTTTGTTTTTGCGGGCTCAATAAGAAAACCGTATTCCTAGTTTTTGCGGGCTGAACTAGAAAATCGTATCCCTAGTTTTTACGAGCTTAACAAGAAAATCGAACCACTATTTTTTGCAGGACCAACTAGCAAACCGAACCACTAGTTTTTGGTAGATCAACTAGCAAAGTAAACCACTAGTTTTTGTGGGATCAATTAGCAAACCAAAACTCTAGTTTTCTAAGGTTCACTAGTACCTTTCTACCCTAAGCAAACAATCTTTCTTATTAAAGATTTAATCCCAAAGATATGACAGATTAAAGCTCACACCAACCCAACAATAAGATAGCAAGTAAATAACTTAAATGGGTTCTAAGGTAGAGAAGAGAGATAAAATGAATAGCAAGTCTTAGCAAAGGTATCTTTTACTTCTCTTCTATTATATGA
>CAODLS010925628.1:0-16094 GCA_948243855.1 Flueggea neowawraea | reverse complement strand
GTACAATTAAAACCATTCCTGATTTGGTTCAGGAATGCTTCAGACACATCCTTCCTCACAAACCTCGTTGGATGTGAGCCTCCTCCGGACCAATCAACCCATCTAATGCTCCTATTCGAGTTCAGCTCAGGATGACTTTTTTTTAACAACAGTTGGCAAGTAATGTTCATCCATGTAACATGGAGGCTTGCAATGTTGTTAGAGAATAATTCAAAGTTCAAAACTTTGATTTACTTATCTGATTTATTTCTGATTTTTAGTTCCTAGGATTCCTACTTTGTTGTAGGCAAATCTGATTTGAATTTTATTGTTTCAATTTGGTATTTCAATTTTAATTTGTAAGCAGATTTTCTGCTGTAGTTTGTTGGTAATTAAGCCTATATAAAGGCTGGGTACTAGTCAATTCATATGTGCATCAATAAGAGCAAGTTCCCACATAGTCTTCCTTTGCACCCCTTCTTCGTTCCAGCACCACTTTCATTTGCTATTCCATTATGTCTTTTAAATTCTAACAATGGTATCAGATCCCTCTTCTTGAGGGACCTGTGAGTAATCAATAGAGATTTCAACCATGAAGAAGAAAAAGAAAAAGAGAGTGGTGTGTGAGAAACATTGTTGGCACAAAGGGAAGCCTTGATGTTTCAAATGCAAAAGATTTGGCCACTTACAGAAAGACTGCAAGTGTAAAACTGAAGGATGTGCAAATTCAGTACAAGTGATTGATGAAGAGACCCTCTTTTAATTGGTGAGAGGTGCACCAAGAAAAAGGAAAAAAAAGAGTGTTTGGAGAGAAGTGTTCCAACAATTGGATGATTGATGAGAAGTGCATCAACAAATGATGAGAAGTGCATAATATGGTGAATATGAAGAGAAGTGCTTCATAAACAAGAACTATGGAGATAAGTGCTCCATGAATGTTGAAGATTTGCAACTTTGAATTAAGAGGGAGTGTTAGAGAATAATTCAAAGTTCAAAACTTTGATTTACTTATCTGATTTATTGCTGATTTTTAGTTCCTAGGATTCCTACTTTGTTGTAGGCAAATCTGATTTGAATTTTATTGTTTCAATTTGGTATTTCAATTTTAATTTGTAAGCGGATTTTCTGCTGTAATTTATTGGTAATTAAGCCTATATAAAGGCTGGGTGCTAGTCAATTCATATGTGCATCAATAAGAGCAAGTTCCCACACAGTCTTCCTTTGCACCCCTTCTTCGTTCCAGCACCAATTTTCATTTGCTATTCCATTATGTCTTTTAAATTCTAACAAATGTTCTTTAAACACATGATAGTATTTCACGTCGGAAACTATATCGACGGCGATTCTCCGGTGAACTTCGAACCATTGAGAACCTTTACACCAGTCAGAGAGGGTGACGGTTGGCCACATCCATTTGTTGTAGCGGCCGCGACCCATGTGTCTTGGGTCGTCAAATGAACCGAGGAAGCTTTGGTTGGAGTTGATTAGGTAGTTGTAGATTGTAGTGAAATTGAATATAGGAATGCATGATTCTGAGAGCAGAACGAATATTTCGTTGGAGAAATCAAGTAGTGCATTTCCTAACAAACGCCGTTCTGCATCTATCATTGTTGCCCTTCCCCATTCGGCCGCCTGCAACAAAAGAAATTCTTCTGAAATTTTAGAATGTTAATAAAAGGAAAACATTATTTTTGGTTTCAATTTTTTCGTCTTGACAACAAAAAAGAGCTAATCTAAGGAGATTTTATGCTCTGAGAGCTTGAAATCGCAAATTGGTTGAGTCCTACAACATCCCCACAACTCATTGCTATTTGAACTAGCCTCCTAGTTTAAGAAAGTTTAAGAGATTATGGATATCTCCAACCTTGCTTGGTATCCTGCGGTTGTAGAAGACTGATGACTCTGGTGGTTCGTCAATGAAATCTGGTGACTTGTGAATATAGATTGAGTAGAGACCTTCATGTCCTTTAAAGAACTTCTCCCAGAGTGGTGCCAATGGCAACTTGTTCCTGGTCAGGAGCATGAATGCAACCTTTGGCGTACGATTGTAAGGGTATTCATCAATATGGGGCACCATTGATGCACGCCATAGCAGCTCCTTATCGTTCATGGAATGCCAGGCGCGCATCGGAGCAATCCAATTCGTGAAACTTGGAGCTGAAAAGTGGGATGAAGAAGAGGAAGTTAAAGAAGGGCTGCAACGGAAATCGGGTTTAGATAGATGGGACGGCGTAAATGTGGCTAATTGAGGATAGTAAGCATCCTCTGAGACCAAGTATGTTCTGAGGTGATTCTTTATACACACTCCAAGAATTACAACTAATGAAGCCATTGACAAACATAAAATTATGGTCGTCGTCAAATGAAAGCTGCCTTGTTTAACTTCTCGTTTAAACCGTATCGACAAATCTTTCACAAACACCGTGGTTTTGCATTGCTTCATGTTTGCTTCTCTTTGCTTCTGTAGCATGAACTAGCAATTACCAGTCAAGGTTTGATGTTGCCATGTATGTTTTTAAAGCTACTTACATAATAAGACATCAAAGTTAAGAGCAACAGGCATGGCCTGAGACGTTAAAAAAGGGGCAAAGGTCAGGCCAAACGTTAGAAATGCTAGGGCTTGGGAGGCTGAAGAATGTGAGATACATAGTACCATGAATATTGCTTCTGATCCTGTAAGACGTTAAATGGAAAACAAAAAGAGTTAATTATGCCGAGTGTCAAGTCACTTGCAGTTTAATAATTATTTCACTAGCATATTTTTAAGTTTAAGCTTGATCTATACCATTTTTTCAATTTTAATTTTTAAAAATGCCAAATTTAACCAAATAAGTATCAATTTCTCGTGACATTTACTCATTTTTTTCTCTCATCCTCTATGTCATCTCTCTCTTCTCTCCTCACCCCTCTCCCCACTTTTTTGTCTCTTTCTCTCTCATCTTATCTCTTCGGACCTCTCCCCTCTCAACTCGTTTCCACTGCCGCCTTCCTTCCTTTCCATCGTCGCCTCCGTTGCTTCCTCACCTAACCTCTCTCCTCTCTTCCGCTTTCGTCACGCTCTCTCTCTCTCTCTCCCCCTTGGATTTCCCTCTGTTTGCTCTTCGTCTTTTTTCCCTCTACTCGTCGTTCTCTGCTTCGCTTCTCTCGACAGAGGAGAACCCTGCGGCTTGCGGAGGAGCGACTGCTTGAATGACACGTCTAGCCCGTTTTGATGTTGTTTTCGGTGCAAATCTGTTTTTTTTTTGTTTTTTAGGTTTGAATGGGGCGACGGTGGCTTGCGGAGGAGAACAACGGCTTGCAGAGGAGCAATGTGACTAACCGGATCACATATGAAAGTTGCAGCCGAAGGTGGTGGGTAGGGTTTAGGGCGTCGGCAGTGGTTGATGAGAATCTGCAACTGCTGTTAGGGTTTCTTAACCCCTGATTCGCAAAAAAAAAATTAATTTGGTCCTTGATTTTTTTTGTGAAATTTTCTGACTTTATTTAAATTGTTTTTTATGAATAAAAAAATAAAGAATATTGTATTTTCTGATTGTGATTAGTTGCTGCAATATGATTTTAAGTAGAAAATAAAAAAAATGTTGTATAAAAAGATTATTTACTTCCTAAAATTGTTGGTTAAAATTAAAAGTTGATATATGCAATCTGTTATTTTTTTTATGTTGTCTAAATTTAAAGAAATTTGTGTTGATTGATTTTGTGTAGGTTTGATTTTGTTGAGCTTGATGGTGGTGGCAACAACGATTAGTTGCCAAATTTTTGCTACCTATTTTTGCAGTGTTGATAGTGATAGAGATTGATCTGGTGTTGATGACAACAGAAATTTAAATTTGATGTTGTGTACATTTTTTGAAGACCAAGACCTTTGCAGACCTCACCTTCTTTGAAGACTTCCGAAGACCTCCGAACACTTTTTGAATACCTTTGAAGACTTCCGAATACTTTTTGAAGACTTTTGAAGACTTTCGAATACCTCATTTGAAAACACTCGAAGACCTTCTGAAGACCTCATTTGAAGACTTTCTACACCATTATAAATTTTTGAAAATATATTTTTGTATACCAAATTAATTATCATTAAATTAAATTAAAATTTATATATATATTGTGTAAACTGAAATATGATTAAATCAAATTTATTATAAAAAATTTGTGAACTCTTTTTTAGAGATATCTGGAGAAATACCTTAGATTAAATCAAATTTATTATAAAAAATTGAAAACTCTCTTCTAAAGACCCTCTGAAGACCTTTAAAAAATCAGATATTTTTTTGTGCTAAAATTCATTTTCTTGAGAAAAAAATTAATTTCTCGCGAAAATATCGCGATTTCTCACGAAAATGGCCTTTGTCAAATTGAATTTGTTTTTTCTAGCATTTTTCAAATTTGGAATCTTTGATGGCATTTATCAAAAACAGAATTTTATTTTCTAATAATAGTGTGATTTTCCCAAACAAAATGCTAACAAAAAATGCATAGTTTGGTTCATGAACAAAGTCATACACTAAATTTAAGTAAAAAATTTCTGTTTGTTCATGAGCGGCATGAAAAAAGTGGTGTTCATGAATCTCGTGTTAGGACAGTTTCTACTAAAAACATGAATTGAACTCATTCTGCGTTACCAATAATACTTCCATTCCTGCTACGCTATTTTAATCTGCTCACTCATAAATTTTGTTTTGGATCATTTTTGCGCTCAACCCGAAATTCAGTTTCATCTAATAGGGTACTAAATATTATATAATCAATGTAACGATTCGATTCTCAGTGCATTAAGGTATTTATACATCCTTACCTACCCTCATCATAACCACTCACCCTAAATTAATTATTGCAACAACAAAGCAAAAAAAAGATAATATTACAATCAACAAAATATTGATCTAATGATTAGTATTGCCAATTTTGAATAAATTATATTTATTGAAGAATAGGAATCTGAATCTCAAAAATGACATTTAAGAATTGTTAATATTCTAATTCCGAAATAATCATATAGTATTCAAAAAATTGCATGAATCCACCAAATTCATAATTGAAAAGAGAATTGGAATTTCGACATGAGCCCCAAGTCGATAGAGAGAGAACCACTTAGACTAGATGCTTATGTTTCTTAACAGCTTGTTTGGATTGAGGTTGATGGAGCTTTTTGAAGGTTTTACAAGGTTTGGAAACATCTGACACTTGTTTGAGAAGTAATCTACATCTGACACTTGTTCGAGAAGTAATCTTTTCAAAAGAGGTAAGGTTTTTGGAGGTTTCTCAAAACCTCCAATTATCAACCCACCAAATCGGTAGGTTAAGGAGGTTTCTTCAATTTTCTCATTAAAATGACTACTAACCTTTATTCCTCTTTCAAATAACAGAAGATTTTAATTAAAACAAAATTTTATCTCACCTTACTATACCTTACTAGTAAAAACCTTACTTGACCTTACCTCTTTTCTTTTTTTCCCCAAACAAGCTGTAGGAAAAGGTACTAATTAAATTAACTTGATGGCATATGTCGAATGAATCACTCTCCACATAATCCCACATTATACCTGTGTAGCTAAGACACGTTGACAAATCATCTTGTCTAATTCTTCCAATAAAATGAGACCAAATCATAATCTTCCAGTAAAGATTTGCAACTAATGAAATGACTTATTTTTATATTTATTGGTTGAAAGATTTCTAAACAATTTAATGCACTCCCAGATAAGCAGATACTGTATAATCCATGTTGATCCTATTGTTTACACAACAAAGCAAACCTTCCCTAACAGAGCTTTAATATGTTTAAAGCTCAAAGGGTTCCCATTAACTTTCATTGGAAACAATGGCTAATATATTAAGATATCATGCAAGTATAACATCAACCTTTTGGGGGCAACTCTATCTTCCTGCTGAGATTGATTGGCCTATATAAATCCAACTTTAGAGGACTCCTGGGAGTTCAAGTTCAGATAAAAGCAAACACCATATCTGTCAATACTAGGATTATTAAAAAAAATAAAAGATGAGCAAGTTGTTCTTCAACATGGCTTTTCTCATGGTGGTCGTTGCATGTGGTAACTTCCTTTCACACTTGCAATCACTAGTAAAGGTTTTTATATGCCAATATAGCATGCAAGTAATCCTGGCTCATAGCAAAAATGCAGTATGCGTATTTCAACTTGCAATATAAGTATTACGTACCTTTTAGAGGAATAGATGTTTTTGCTGTATTGTTTGGTGTTGCATATGTATCTGCAGATCTGCAGTTGGGAGCCAAAATAGAACTTGTAGTAAAAGAGCCATGCAAAACTCATTATGACTGTGTTAAGCCTGACAAGTGCGATTGTGTTCTTCACTGGTGTATGTGTCTCAAAGAGAGCGTACCACCTGTAGCAGGAGTCACCAGAGCCGAAACGACCGGAGGCTTGCAGAAAGAGCTTCCATGATTTGAGGGTTCCTATATCGTAAGATAAGCGCACCATACATGTGATAAGACTTCATCTCTTTTAAGGGTGTAGTTACCAACCTCACAGGGGCAATGTTGAAAAATAAATGATTATCAACTCTCGTTACAGCCTTCTTTTCAACCAAATTCGCCAGGTCTCTGCCTCTTTGGAGCAACCAACAGCGAAAATTGAACGCACAATTCAAAAACTTTCATAGCTGTCCCATAAAGGCATATATTCCAAAGCAATCACTAATTAATATTGCAGTTTGCAGATAACAATGTCGTGAACACTGAAAGATTAACTTTGCCTATCTTATTTTGAAATAAGATTGTTCTTAACTGAGTACAATACAGCAAAGCTTGCTACCACACCGGTAATAAGTAATTTATAGATACTTGGCTTTTTATATTTCAGTGGAATGCTATTCATTAGGTATGCCCACATCCATCTCGATAGAAAATGCAACCTGCATGTTCTTCTGAACTTCTGAATTGAAAATTCCTACAATAAAACACATTATTGTCAGTTCTACTAAAAATTACCCCAATTACATGGCAAGACATTTTAGGTTGCCACATAGCAAAATATGCTCAATATGTGGTTACATGAAAATCTACTTGCTATACAGTAAAATGACCACAAAATCTAGGAAAGTGGTCCAACCTAAGACAAGTAGCGAGAGGAAAACAGAGAGCAGCTCTTGTCACTTGGGTTCAAATTTAACCACTTTGTCAGCAAATTCAGCGAAATTACTATTGAAAGTATCTAAAGAAAATCCCTGCACATTCTCAAGGAACTGTTGGAATTTAAAATCTATATTACCAAGCATGCATGCTTTCACTCACAAATTAACTTCTATAACTGTCAGACACAAATGTCTTTCTCCATCCAATAGCATTAAATTTGTACACGGACTAGGAATGAAGATCTAATAAGCTAATCATTTTCTTATTAGAGTTCCCTCTTCCTCTCCTGAACTAAATCTTTTTATTTAACCAATGCCTTCATGAGGGTGCTCCATTGAATTATCTCAGTATTTATCAACAAGCATGTTTACAAAAATGAAGGGAAGAAAAGAAAAATTAAAGGGCAATCTAAATCTATCTAATCATGGAATTTAACAAAAAAGAAAGGAAAATTGTCATACTTAATTGTGCAAAACATAGACATGCATATGCTTTCTGTCAAAAAAAAAATTAATAACATCAAAAAGATTACCTTTGGTAACTTATTTTCCTGAGCCAAATGATCTACATGAAGCCTCACATTTGATGCAGCAGGTATCCAAAAACTGCGGTCAACCTCACAATATACCATAGAAACAATATCAAATAATGTACTTGCCCCATTTTCAATAGCTTTCAGGATAGCTGCTTCTCTATTTGTGCGGTTCCTGAGAAAAAGGGAAATACCGTTAGTGGCATGCAACATAATTTTCTTCATTCATGTTGATTACTGGTATCTTCTCAACAAGAAAGATTCTTATGCCCGCTCATCACCAGCAAGAAGTGCAGGAGCATCTCTCTTAACTTCTGACAATATGGTTTCACTTAGATGATTAAGTTCGCTGAATAGAAAGATGATTTCATTCATTTTTTCAGCTGGTGAAGTGAAACTGAAAAATGCACGCCAACTGTATGACCTTGTAACACTAGCCAAGTCTTGGTAACTATTACTTTTATCTCATAATAGTCCAACCTGTGTTGTCATTGGAAGTGATGAACCAAAATTTTAGGAAAGTTCATGGTACAAGTCCCAGAGATCCTAAGTGGGGTGAATCTCTAGCTGGAAAATAGAAAGCAAAATCAATGTAGAATTGCAACAAAATGAAGGAAAATGATTGATATTCATACTTGAGATATTCGCAAAGCATATGCTTTGGCCATACATTGACTCTCCCATGCATTGGAATTAAAACATGTGGGGAGAGATCAATGAATTTGTAAGTTGAATGAAAGTAGTCCTGCAAATACAAGAAACCTTTCGATAAATGAGATGATCAAATAAATCAGATTCACACATATTCTTTTATTTAAACTGGACCTATTCTATGTTCCTATTAGCCATTCTACACTTAGCTCATCATACATGAAGAAATTGAAAAACTCACAAATATGATTAGCTTTTTAACTTTTGGTGCTATTATTGCAATGTTTGATTTCTTAGGGGATTTTTCAGTTTTCCCGACCTCCATTTTTTTCTTACACACACACACACATTTTTCTCTTGTTGCCTAGTTGATTGTGTAACATATGTTGAAGTTGTTCCATTCAAAATTTCCTGATTCAAGTCATCCAAAACAGGTGAGGATTACAGTCATTTAAACAATACAACAGGAAAATAAAATGAAACACAAAAATATTCCATCTTGCATTACAAAAAAAAAAGATTAGAAGAAGGCTGTAACTGTTGGCAGATTCTTTATCCACTTACAGTCATATTTCCGCCAGATGTAATGTCCAAGACCGCGCTTACTTGACTGCATCAAACACATAGATGCATGAGGAGTGGAGTTCAAACCATAATCGAAGATATAAGAATTCAAAAAGAGATGGATAGACAATTTCCGTACAACTTCTTTAGAGAAAGATGTTGTTCAGCATGTTTTGACACAGCTAATTGCAAATAAATGCATTGGACAATATATGTATTTGAGTACCAATCAGAACTGTGCTGTAAACAAACACAGTACATGCATGATAGTTGATACAACAATGTTTAAATAGGAGACAGGTCTCAGTCCAAATATTGAAAACCTCAGTTGCCTAAATTCATTATTTCACTAGTGTTTGATAAAAATGTATAACCCCCTTCCTCCGCATGAACTGCTTCCAATCGCTAGTTGAATTGTTACATTAATGAAGAAGAAATCAGGCATCCAGGATAGACAAAGACTTGTGAGTGTGATTTAACAGATATAAATGTGTATGGATGGCATAATTTATTACATAGTAACTAAAACGATCATTTGATTTGAACATAACCAAACACATAAGTACAGTAATGTAAAAGACTGACATTTTCTGTCATGAAATACATCTTTGAAAAAATCTTACCCCACACAATGATCGCCAACAATTAAGGAGTTAGTACTGACATGAAGTAATGCAGTATGACCATCTATGTGTCCCTGAATGAAGAGCTATGTATCAGAAGAAAAAAAAAATTGTAGGATTTTTCTTTAGGGATAGTATGATAAGACACTAATCGTAAACAATCTACACAAAGTTTTGGCTGACTCAAAAAGAATACATAAAACACGACACATCAAATACCAGAAACAGGAAAGAAATTTTCATTATATTACTAGGTAGCCTCAAAATTATCAACAACAGAATCGGGAACAAGACCCCACAATCTAAATATCATAATTTTTGCAAATTTGGGCAAAAACAACTTTTGGCTACTTCGTCAGAAATGTTTATAAGTATCAGAGAAGAACTTTACCGGAGCAAAAATTACGATTAATCTCTGTCCACTGATGCAAATATCTTCACCTCCAGAAACTGAGGTATAGCCAAGAGACCAGTTACCTGTCATTGTATGACATCCATTGAAGTTCCATGAACTTGATGAGAGTACAAAAACTTACACAACGCAATTATTAAACTCGGACATTAATGTTTCCTAGTTAGAGCATGTCCAACAGATTAGATAATTTTAGAGAGTCAAAAATATTATTTTATTTTTATTTATGTGTTAATTTTTTTTGAAATTTGTGTATTGAGAAGAGAAGATATTAAAAAGTGATTATTTTATTGATAAAGTAAATGACTAGTATCTAGGAGTGAATAGTTATGGTTTAATTTTATTGAGGCACTGTAGTTCCGAAAAAAAATGTTAACTAATTTATTAGTAAAATATTGAAAAAATGATGTAAATTGTAATGAAAGTGGAGTTGACTTTAAGATTTTAGGATGAATAATGAAATAAAATATTATATTTTGAGGAAGGAGAAGAGAAGTATGGTTGGACATGCCCTTAAAGTGGATCACAACACCTTTTTTAAACAGAATAATGTTGAGAAATCATGCATGATTCATAAAACGACATCACTCTATTATCAGGGTGATAATAACATTCAAAGTTAACAAGCTTAACCTTTTCCAATGCGACGCATGGTATTCTCATGAGCTAACAATGTAGCATCAGGATTGCATTTCTGGATAACAGAAAGTCCTGCAAGAAACAATGAAAGAAAAAATTATAGGGATGATGCTAAGTGTTTATTATGTGAAGGATAAAATCAGAATTGGAAAGAAATTATCATCTTACCATCGACATGATCAGGGTGATGATGTGTAACAAACGCTACCAACTTTCTTGACAAAGCAGCAACAATTTTCAAAAGCTGATAAAAGAAAAAAAAATTGTACTTACCATTCAGATGTTATTCTCAAAGAAAATTATTCCAATGACAAATACCAAACATCGGCTACTATATGCAATTTTAGTTACATGATCATCAATGAAGGAAAGTATAAGATAATTTGCACAGTACCTTCATATGACAAAATATTTAGTTGACAAAACAATTTGCAACTTATCAGGAGTAACTGTAGTGTTGTCAGAAAATTGCTTTTTTGAAAGAATTAGAGTGGTAGACAAGTAACAAACCTAAATACCTCTGCATGAGAGTTAACATGGCATCCTGGGTCCACAATCAATGCATCTCCTCTAGCTATAAAATTGTAATCCTCACATTCATTTGTTTCACCCTCAGGAGCAAAAATAATCAAGTTTGTTGTATCGAACGGTTTTACTGTCCTACTTTTCATTGGCACAAGCACAACACCAGGAGGGTACTCCTGCAAATGATATATCATCTATGAATAAATTATAGCTAATATATGGCACTATCATGTAAATGAAAAAAAAATAAATGAATTTTTTTTATTCAAAATAACAGGCACCAACGTATATAGGTTTTTGAAAAAACTTAGAAATGTAGAAATCTGATAGCAGAAAACCAGCTTAAACATAAATGTGTTGGATTTGATGGCGTCTCTGTTCAAACTGACAATAATTAGAGCATGCACCACATGAAGGAAGTAACATTCTATGGAACCTCCATATAAACCACCCTAGTGAATCTTAGATCCCAAACTTTGTACCGAGTCATTTATAATAGCAGCAACCACCAAAGGTCCTACAGGATCACTGCTAGGCTTTACAACCAGCAGCAAGGGTAAACAACTTTGGACAGACATCCACCTACAAACCTCTGCACAAATCATTACGATTATCAACATTAGTCACATGAGCCTGTTAGAAAATACATAGCTACCAATAATTAACAATTTACATAACATCCTTCAAAAATTCACATAAACAAACCAAAATTTTGAACACCATGCATATCGAACATCACTCGTTCTTAGAAACTTAGCACCATTTTTTCTATTTAAGAGCTAAATTAACCAAAAGAAAAAGAAAATCCAGCATAAACAAACCTGATAAATGTCTATTTCTAGTTACCACCTTTCCGGTAATGTAACTGTATGAACTGGCAACCCAGGTCCAAACTCGGCTTCCTCCACAATCTTTAAAGCTCTCCATTCCTCCACCTCAGCTACCTCAAAACCCAATTGTTCCCAACGTCTACCAAATTTTGAAATGAAATAACAAATTAAAACCCGATGCATAAACTACATCTTCATATGATTATTTTTTAAAAAAAAACGTATACCTGATTAATAGCCAACTCGAGATTGAATCTTTTAGGATTGAACTTATCCAATAACGATTCAATGCCTTCGACGATGACTCCGTATTCCAGTTCGGCTTCCAGAAGTTCCAGTTTTGCGGACGGCAAGTCCCAGAGATCAGAATCGACGAAGGAATCATACTTTCGGCGGCGGGGTTTTGCTTCACGAGAAGGAATTCGTCGTCGCTTTTGAGAATCAAAGCGAGATTATAAGTAGCCATTGTCAATGGGGGAGAAACGATTAGGGGTTTGACGAAGTGAAAGCTGAAGCAGAAGTACGTTACGCTCAAGTGAAGTAACTAATTTACCAAAGTTTTTGGCGAGACAGAGTTACGTGTGCGAGTGGCGGGTTCGGCTGGTATTTCCGTTTATTGCGGTTGGCTAGTAAGATAGGGCCGCCAACGAGGCACATCACCTGGAAGAGGCTTGGGCTTGATGATATATTCAGGCCCAATATTTTCAATTCATTGTGCGTTGGCTTTTTTAAAAAAAGAGTGATAAGATTGCTTAAAGTATTAATATTTTTTAAAAATAAGCTTAATTAAAAGAATAATTTATTTTAAAATAACTGAGCATTAACTCTTTAATAGATGAATTTTATTTTTGAAGAAATTACACAGTCCGACATCTATAAAACTTTAACTTTTAGAAAGAGCAGCACGCTTCAAAATTTTTAAAACTTAACGCTTGTGAAAATAATCCCTAAATCAATTTAAAATTTTATTTGTACACTTGTTTACACAATTTGTCCATCTATCAACTAAATCAGTTTAAATTAAATTCCTAACCCAATGGTGCACAGCTTGCGCACTATTTTATTTTAAAATAATATTAAATCTTAATCAAATTAACTCGAATGACCTAAATCAATTAGAATTTAATTTATAATTCATTTGTATACCACTTGTACACTAGTTTTGCATGGTTTGTGTACCAATTGTCCACTACTTATGCACCTCTCGACAAAGGTTGTGAAAAAATATCTTTTTCGGGCAATTTTCTTCCATTTCTAGCAAGGTCTCAAAATCTCATGGGAAACTGCCAATTTCTCGCGTATGGGTGCTAGTTGTGCAATTACTTTAGCTTTTGTTGGTCGTTTTAGAAATAATTTGTGTACTTAATATTTTTAAAATGTTGGCATATTAAACTTGTGTACAAACGAAGATTTCCCTTTGTTTTTTCCTTTTCCTTTCGACATTGTGGGCTCTAATCTCATTTTGAAGATAAATCTATCTACTTTAATAAGCTCAGAGTTTTATTTGATTGCTTAATATTTTAGTGTCATTAAGAGTTTGTGAAGAACAAAAGTATTTAAAAGATAAACACTTTGTTTGTACTAAACAACAGAGACCAACAAACTTATATTTGTGAAATTTGGTTTCATTGTCATGTTAAATGTGTTTGCTGATTGTGGATAAATATAACATTGGACTAGGCTAAACTTAAGGAATTGAAGTAAACACAAAGAAAAGCAATTGAGTTTTAAATTGGGCATATTTACAGCTTAAAGATGCATAAAATTGTCAACCTGCATCTCTGTTTTCTTTAGTTTAAATGAGGTGCCATTTTATAATCGCTAAAGTATGTTGCAAATTGCATCTTGATCTTTTGTTCATCTGGTCTTTTCTACTTATCTTGTAACAACCTTTGCCGGCTGTTTTTTTCGATAGTATATCGTGTTTAAGGATGATCGATGGTTCTCCCATGTCTTTTAATCCTTTTTTGTTGTGGATGCATCATCATTGTTGTTTACTCCATGTACTATTTCTTCCAATGGTTAAATATAACTTCTTGTCTAACTGTTTAGATCATTAATTTTGATCCTTATATTCGTTAAAATTTACAGTTCTAAGTCTACTTACTCGGAGTTTGCTGTAAAAAAGTTAAATTTTGCATTTAGCATATAGTATACATTGTATAATAAAAATAGAGAGTAAATAACACAGAATTTGAATCTTATAAAACATTATGCCATATGTTGTACTCGTTTAAACAATATCCTCAATGTTGCATGGCCTTGAGTATTATTGAGGTAAACAAGATAATAGATTAACCATTAAACTAATGATTTATTGAAATCATAATTAGAAGACTATATTACTCAAGTTGAAACACCAATATGGAATTTTTGAAATTTCCTCCACCATTTTACTTGTTTGAACAGATTAATCGTGAGGTAGAATGGACAAGAATGTCTTTCATAGTTTCATTTTTAGTATAAATGGAATCCTTTTCGGAGTGTCAAAGCAAATTATCAAGATCCTTTATCACACCACCCATCCAACAAGATATGACCTAATAAAACAAAGTTGAAGATGAAGGTGAAGCACTCGTTTGAGCAAAGATCAATTGGAAAGAGCTAGCCTTATAAGCAACCACAATGGTCGTAAAGTAGTGGTGCTAACCGACTAGGAGTACCCATTTTGGGCAACATTTGCCGGGTCAAGTTCACATTATTACCACTCTTACATATGTTGACCAATTGACGAGAAGCTTTTATTGGACAGTGCATTGTCTAGTCGATCTGCATGTGCCCAACAAGAGGAAGACTACGCATCTTTTTCCATCTTTGTCTCCATTGTTACTTTCTTCAGTCACCTTAGAAAAATTTCTCTAGCTAGCTTGCTGTTCTGTAGATTTCTTTTGAAACTTCTTTAGAATCTTTATTTTTGTTTTTTGACAAGTGGAGGTTAACTTTATGTGTTTAAAGATTTCTTAATTAAATCCTCAATGTACAATACTATTACAGCAATAAATAGTATTATGTTGTTGTTTGTTCTGTAATAGATATGTTAACTCTTAATGAACTTTAGTTATCAAAGTGCGGGTTACAATAAAACAATAAGTTGTTAATTTTGGAGCAAGCATGAGTTTAGGAGTATGTTGATTGGTCATGAATGAACTTTATCTAGTAGAAATATTTGTTGAAAGATGAAAAAAAAAAGCTGTTAATATTTTAATGTCTGAAGAAAATGATGCTTTTCTAAAATTATAATACACATCATCTATGAAAACCAAATAAAATATTCGTCAAGCCATCCATATCAATGATTTTTATTAATTCAACCGGATAGTTCAACAGGGAAAAAGCAGTTGTAAAATTTTCCGTCTCCAATGGAAGGGGATGCAAGTGTGTGTCGTAATTAAACAAGATTAGATTCGGCTTTTGGTATGAAACAAGAGATGCTTCAGCAATAATGAATTTTGGCTCTGACAATGGATAAATTGAAACATAGACGTGGATGCCATTGGAGGCATTTTCAAATTCAGAGCACGAATGAATCCTCCACTAGTGCACTCTAAATCTGATAATTTCTATCCAAAGTTTCTTTCTTAATATACCCCCCTAATCCATTCTTACAAGCATTGAAAATCTCATTTAGGATCCACTTAGGTTGGGTAAATTCTACAATGAGGCGCCCAAAATGCGCCTCATTAAAGCGGATCAATTTAGACCGTTAGATGAAGAAAAATGAATGTGAGTCGTTGGATCGAGAGGGAGTATAAGGGAATATACTCCCTCTTTTACCGAATTTCAACAAATTAAGTAAAAGTTAACGAAATTAAATAACTTTGCTTTTACTTAATTTTAACACCTTTTACTAATTTTTTTTACTTTTACATAATGATTTTTTACCATTTACATAATATTTTTTTACTGTTTACTTAATTTCACCACCTTTTACTTAATTTTTTACCTTTTACTAAATTTTCAAAAAATTAAGTAAAAGCAAAGTTACTTAATTTAAATACCTTTTACTTAATTTTTTTAACTTTTACAAAATTTCCAAAAATTAAGTAAAAGTTGAATTAATTAATTTAAATTACCTTTTACTTAATTTTTTTTACCACTTACTAAATTTACAAAAATGAAGTAAAAGTAAATAAAATTAAGTAACTCATATAATTTTTGGCAACAAAAATATTTTGTCACTAAATATATGTAGTGACAAATACTTTTTTTAGTGACAATTTTTTTT
>CAODLS010925539.1:0-12001 GCA_948243855.1 Flueggea neowawraea | reverse complement strand
GGTTCTCTTAAATGTTAATTCTGGCAGTTTGAGCGCTCATTTATAAAATGTTTATAAATACACTGTTTACTAGTGAATTAATGGAATTTAAGGATAAAGACATAATTGGAGAGGTAAAACGAAAATTGACCTAGCTCTAATTATGAACTGTCTATGAAGGGTTGAACTATATGCAATGATTAAATCAATGGACAGCTCGCAGTTATCTGAGTATTTTATACTATAATGACAAGAGTTCAATTCCAAATTTATAGTGGAATAATACTGGGATTAATAAATTGAGTTATTTAATAGAGTTTAATTAATTACTCAAATTTATTGGAGCTTGGAGTTACAAGTCCATAGGTCCCCATTTTGCCTCTATCGAACACCGGAAAAGGAAAATGTGGCAAAGTTAATTATTTCACATTGGGGTAGTGTTTTGCCGGACAATGTAAAAATAATTAAAATAATTAATTTTGAATTAATTAAATTAAATAAGATTTAATTTGTTGGTTACCTACTTAAAAGGAGATATTATCTATGTTGAGGATTATTATGATGTTTTAAATTGGTTTTAGAAATTAATTTCAAATTATAATAATCCAATGAGATATCTGTTTTGATACATGATAATAATTAAGAAATGGTCTTTTAGTTATTTGGTTGTTTTTGAACTCTAGATGGATTAATTTAAAATTGTTTAAATTAATTCAAATTATCTTCTACTTATCTATACATATATAAGTAATACAGAAAAAAAATATGGCTTCTCTGAAAAATCAGTAACCAAAATTCTTTGTTGCTTATGTCCACTCACATCCTTCGGTGCAGAGAAAGAAGTGGAAAACTACTGGAAGCAAGGATACTCTGATAGCGTCATCAAGATAATAAACTCGACTATATTTCAAGGTGTATATAAACATAGAATCCTGCATATTTGGAAGAAATTTGATTTCTTGATTGAGTAGAAATTTGATTTCTTCTAATAATAGTAGCTCTCATATAATTACAAGCCACACGTTTCACAACAAAGAAAAACCAATCCTAAAACCTAAATAATTCCAATAACTAATATAAATTTAAAAAAGATTCGCTATAGACAGAGTGCTATTTTAAAGAGAGAGATCAGAGTGTGTGCTTGCAACTGGTATCAGCCACGGTTCATCAGAAACATGGACCAATTGAGTTCTCATCATATCTCTAATTTCAACAAAAAAAGAACTGACTACAGAAAACAAAACATCCTCAAAACCCACAATTTATTTTTTTTTTCAAAAAATTTTATCCACCTCAAGTTCAAATTAATTAGATATTTAAATAGGGAATGATTTAATGAAAGATTATTATAAATTAAATTGCCATATATTATTAGTCATCGAGTTAAGTTAAAACTGATGAAGTGGCATAATTAAAGTACTCTTATATATTTAAAAAAAAGTACTCTTATATTGGGATGAAGATCAGTGATCATGGCAGCAGAATTGAAGTAGCAAGTAGCTCCTTTATGCTTAAATTTCTGATAATAGCTATTGAAGTAATGAGATTGAGAGGCATGATCTATTATTGTATTTGGGTAAATAACAAGGTTGGTTTGGTTATATCAAATGCTAACCTTAAAAATTAAAAGGAATTAGAGTATCTGTAAAAAAAGAAGAAGAAGTAATTAGATTTATTAGAGTAAAAAGTTAAATTTCGTACTGATTATTCAAGATAGAAATCTTATCGTTCAATGTTTGCATTCTAATATAGTTTGATCGAATGAATGATTTGATACATTCAGTTGAAAATATTATTAAAAGCGAAATTAAAGAAGAAGAAAAAGGATTTGATCACCCCCCAACTGTTTTGAAAAGTCGATAAAATTCAATTAAAATAAAATAAGGGTGAAGGTGACCTCCACAAGTTGCGTGAAGTGTGGTTTCTACATATCTGATCGGTAAGGAGGTGACTTCTCGATCCATCCGCACTATAAATAATTAATCAATTTATGGACTTAAAGTCTCACAATTTTATTTTTAAAAAACGTTTTAATAATTTATATAAAAAATATATTTATAAATAATCTTTAATTTTAACTTTTAAATGATATAAGTTTATGACACTATAATACATTTATTAAGAAACCAAAAAGCCGCCCTCCACAAAATATTGGTTTTTTTTTGCATTAGACAAATTATAATAAATTAATATTTCGATGACCATATGAGCTAGCCATTTAATTATAAAACATTGCTTACGTTGAAGTAAGCAAGCTGATCCAATAGCCAATTTTATATCTATAACCATTGTCGTTACTTATTTACTTTTTCTTTTCTTTTCCATGAGATACGTCAAGGTTTTTTTCTCAATACTGTACTCTTTTCTTTTCTTTTCTTTTTTGATAGGTATAGTCGTCTAATGTGAAGTGGACATTTCCCGTTACATGTCATCATACAAATAAATTGTAGGAATATACGCATGAAGATATACGAACAACAATTTATAAATCTTATAGGATGGGTAATGCTATACCTACCAATAAATATTTAAAGAGTTAATTATATTACATGTCAAAATTAAACTGTATATTCGCACAAATAGAAATATCAGTTTGGTATTTTTAAAAATAGCAAAATGCATCAATTTTGTCTTACAAATGCTACCACAATAAAACACATTCTCAAAATTACCACAATCAAATAGAAAAAACTGAATTTCTCGTCCATTTTATGTCTTTGTTTCTCTCTCATTGTTTCTCTCTCTCTCTCTCTCTCTCTATCCTCCTCTTTCCTCCTCTCGTCACACTCTCGCTTTCTCTTCTTTGTTCCTCTCCCTCTCCTTTGCTCTCCTCTTTTCTCTCTCTCTCTCTCTCTCTCTCCTCTTCTCTCGTCGCTCTCTCTTCTCAGTTTCTCTGTCATAGTCGAAGATTTTTGCTTCCTCTCTATCTCGGCAAAAACCCTAACCCGATTTGATTTTGTTTCAGTGCAGATATGTAATTTGTTGTTGAGAGATGCAACAAACAGTTGCAGGGGAGAGAGGCGGCTTGCGGAGGAGAGAAGCGTCGAATGAAGATATGGCGATATAGTCTTCTGTCAGAGAAGAAATCATCAACGGAGATCGAACTGGTTTTGGCATCGTCATAGATGGAGTTTGATTTAGTGTTGGCAGTGACGGAGATTGATTTGGTGTTGGCAGCGAAGAATATTGATTTGGTTGGCAGCGGCAAAACCCTATGCCATTCGATTTTTTTTCAATTGAGAGCCGGTGTTTGTAAAATCATTTTTTCAGTCCTAATATTTTAATTAATTTTTCTATTGCAGCATAGTTGAACACTAATGCTCTATTGTGCACACATGTACACCAACACACACTCATGTACACCCATGTACACCAATGAATCAACTTAATAACAAAAACAAAATGCCTTGTATACTTTTATATACCAGTGTACATCTATGTACACCTCTATATACCAGTGTACACCCATGTATACTTGTGCACATTTTGTACACCCAAACTGAAATTCATAAAACTAATTTTAAAAAAATTGAAATTCATAAAATTAATTTAAAAAATGCCTTCCTTTTTACACTATTATAGACCTTTGTATATTTTTTGAAAAAATTAGATTTTTTAATATTTTAAAAAATTAATTTTTTGCGAACAGTCAATTTTTTGCAAAAATACCTCAATTTTCTTGAATTTTTTAAAATGGGATTTTTAATACATGTTTAAAAATTTTTGTGGCATTTTCAATAGTTGGAATCTAGTGATGACATTTTTTTAGATTTGGTATCTTAATTTACAACAAATGTCTCTTCAAAAAAAAATTACAACAAATGTGTGATTTTCTCATATTCAGATTTTATATATTTTTATAAAGCCCTAAATGTTACAAAAACTAACAGATAAATAAAAGAAGTCTTTATGAAAGATTTGCTAATTACTTGATTGTGAAGTAAGTATTAGTCAAAATTCGTCAATCAATATCAATTTAGTAGCAAAAACATTAGAAACGGTTTACTACTATATTGTCGTGACCTATACAGTTCCAGGATTTTTCTTATTACTTGGAGTTGAAGTATAAGTAAATGATTTGGTTTGGTGTGCATGACGTTTCACGCCTCACGTCATCATGCCAAATATTTAATATATGCATATTCTACTAATAAAATTTTATAGATCATTTGGAAGATGCCATGTAATCCCAATACCGACCTCCACTTGCTAAGGCCGGTTGTAACGCGGCTAGGATCCCGTATTGGGATCCTAGCCGCTGATATGGGGACTTGTTACTGCGTTCTCATGTCGTAGTCCGTTCTCTTACGGGATGACGGACTACATGTGTCAGGCGGGAGGCCTATTGGCCCTAAGCCTGACACATTAATCTTTTTTTTTTAAATTAAAATATGACAGTTTGATTGTTTTGATCCAACAGTTAGATTTACTCCAACAAATATTAAAATAAAATTGTGTTTAGTGGAAAACTGAGTAAGTATCCCGCGAGACTCTTAAAGTAGCCCCTGGTTTACGGATGAAAAAGCCGAGGGATTAGGAACTGAGGACTTTAATAAAATAACAATAAAAATGTTGAGCAGACGTTCGACGTGACGACTTCAGAGACCGTGGATTACGAGTAGCCTAATTACAGTTTGATTGAGATGGAAAGTCACGGTTCTCTTTTTACTTGAGAGAGAAATGGTATCTTTGAGAAACTTGATTGGGTTTTATGTAATGATTCCTTCAAAGTTAGTTTTCCTAATTCCTTTGTGGAACATTTGGCTTATCGTAAATCCAACCATAGACCTATTTTGCTGAATTTTCATGATGAAGCTAGACAGAGGAGGATTTCTAGACCCTTTAGGTATCAAATAGCTTGGCTTGCGGATAATCTGTTTTCCAAGTTCTTTGAGGATAACTAAAATTCAGAGATTGAATTAGGTTCAGCTCTAGATAACATGAACAAACTGCACGATTGGAATCAAACGGTCTTTGGTAACATTTTCTCCCGGAAAAATCGTCTCCTAAGGCGACTCGAGGGCATTCAACGTAGCCTTGAACATAATTATAATCAGCACTTGGTTAAGCTGGAACGAGAACTTCGAAAGGAGCTTGAGTTAATTTATATCCAATAAGAATTATTTTGGAAGCAAAAATCTAGAGATCATTGGATTGACCAAAATGCGGGTTATTTTCATGCGTCTGCTATCATTAATAAAGGCTGAAATCGGGTTTTCTCTTTGATTGACCATAACGACCAGATTATTGTTGAGAAGGAGGCTCTTCACCACTTGGCGGTTAATTTCTTTAGACAGTTATATACGGAAGAGGGCGGTTATATTCCCTTGTCAACGGATGCCTGCTTTATTCATGTGAATGTATCTGATTGGGATTGTTTGCAACGTGAACCTTCTGAAGATGAGATCCATAATGTTGTTTTGTCTATGCCTTGTTTTAAAGCTCCTGGCCCTGATTGCATTCAGCCTATATTCCTGCAGAAACAATGGCCTGTTATTAAGGTAACTTTTGTCAACTTTGTTAAAAAGGCTTTCAGCGGGCAAATTTCCATTGAGGACATCAACCATACGCTTATTTCCTTAATCCCCAAGGTTCCTCATCCGGAGCGGATTACTCAATTTAGGCCTGTTGGCCTTTGTAATGCCTCTTATAAAGCATTGTTTAAAGTGATTGTGGCTCGCCTAAAGCACTTTCTTCCCAATCTGGTTGGGGGAAGAACAATCGAGTTTTGTTCATAGCCGTCAAATAATTGATAATATCATTATTGTTCAAGAGACCATACATTCCATGCGCACCAAATACGGCTCCAAATGATGGATGGCGGTCAAAATTGACTTAGAGAAAGCCTACGACTGTTTACGTTGGGCCTTCATACAAGACACTTTTATGTTAGCCAACTTACCGGAAGACTTTGTCAAGCTTATTATGCAACTCATCACCACGCCTCATATGAAAATCTTGTGGAATGGTGAGTGCTCTTCGGAGTTTATTCCTACGAGAGGTATAAGACAAGGGGACCTTCTTTCTCCTTATATCTTCGTTATGTGTATGGAGAGATTAGCCCATGTGATTAAAGATGCAATTCAAGCCGGATCATGGAATCCTATCAAGCTAAGTAGATCAGCACCTCCTATTTCTCATTTATTCTTTGCTGATGATTTAGTTTTATTTAGTGAATGCTCATTAAATCAAATTGATACTATGATGTCTTGTCTTCAACATTTATGTAATGCCTCTGGAGCGAAAATTAGTGTCCAAAAATCTAAGATATTTTTTTCTTAAAGTGTTTTCTCTGACTTGGTAGATTGTATTAGTTCTCGTTGTGGTTTTGAAAAGGCTTCTTCTTTGGGCAAATACCTTGGTGTTCCCATTCTTCAGGGGAGGATTTCCAAAAGCACATATGTTTATTTACTAGACAACATTAACCACAGATTCAATGGTTGGGCAGCGAGGAAGCTCAGTTTTGCAGGTCGATTGACACTCATTAATTCAGTGCTTAATTCCATTCCTATGTACGCCATGCAAACCACATGGCTGCCGGCTAGTCTTTGTGATGATATAGATAAAGCGGTTAGACGGTTCTTGTGGGGTTACAAGGACCAGAACAGGAAAGTTCATCTAGTTAATTGGGCTAAAGTCTGTAGACCGAAAGATGAAGGCGGATTGGGAGTCAAATCTTCAAGGGTGATTAACCAAGCATTTACGATAAAGTTGGGCTGGCGAATGCTGACCAAACCTCAATCCTTGTGGGCTCGTGTTCTTAGAGCTAAATATATTCAAGGGGATGAGATGGACTTTGATACATCGCATAGATACAATCTGTCACCGTTGTGGTTAGGTATTCTAAAAAATATTGCTCATTTACAAACTAACTGTTTGATCTCTGTGGGTAATGGCAGGTGTACAAAATTCTGGACTGATAATTGAGTTGACATGATGGGTCCGCTAGTTAACCATGCTACTGCCACTTTAGACCCAGATCAGCTTAATTTATCGGTGGCAAACGCCTTCAAATCGGGTGTTTCTACTAGGGAGGTGCTCGCCCCTCTGTTACCGATCCAGGTTGTAGATGCAGTGTTATCTATGCATCCCCCCTCTCCTCAGAGTCAAAATGATGTCATTGTTTGGAAAGGTTCTGCATCGGGCAATTTCAATTTGGCTACTGCTATTAAATATCTTCAACAGGACACAAATGGTCAAGAACAACAGTCGACTGACCTTTGCTGGAGGACGCTTTGGAAATGGAAAGGGCCGGTCCGAGCTAAGAGCTGCTTATGGCTTGCGTTCCATGGTAAGCTGCCTACTAACTCACAACGTATGTTTAGAAATATGAGCAATTCTGTTGTTTGTACTCGGTGTAACTCAGGGATGGAGACTGTGCTTCATGCTTTGAGAGATTGCCCTGTGGTTCGGCACCATTGGCTTGGGTTAATTCCGAATCAGGTAAGAAGATCTTTCTTTTCGCTTACTTTGAGAGAGTGGTTGTTTGGTAATTTGGACAACCATGTTTGTCATGATAGGAAGGCTGTCTGGTCTTTGGTTTTTGGTGTCGTGGTTTGGCGCTTCTAGAATGATCGGAATTCAGAAGTCGTTGCTAGTGGGATTAGAATGAAATATGCCGCAGCAAAATGCATTAATATTGCTTTTAATCATTTGCATGCTTACAATCTGGTTAATAGGGTTACTGCTACACAGGTTTCGTTTTGCACTAACTCTAGATCTTTGAATCGGAAAGTTATCATAAATGTTGATGGTGCTGTTTCATTTCCTCATAAATCCTCAGCTGTGGGCATCATAGCTAGAGATATATCTGGGTTTGCTCTTTATTGTCGTAATATCAGGTTAGGTTTTTTGTCTCCACTGTTAACTGAACTTAATGCTATTCTGGGTGGTCTTAATATGATCATGGAGTTTGATTCTAAGCTTGCGGTGGATATATGTAACTCTTCCAGACAGTGGGATGGGCAACACCAAGTGATTGTCGATAAAATTCGTCAACTTAGGCAGTCTACTTGTACTAGTATTTGTTTTGTTCCTAGGGAGGAAAATCTCTGTGCTGACTGGCTTGCTAAGAATGGGTTAGCTCAATCTTTTGGGATGCATGACTATGCGACTTTTCCTCCTATACTTATGAGTTTATTGTATTCTGATAAAATGCGATGTTGTAACTACGGTACTTTTTCGCCACAAGTGAGGGTTATAAATAATATCTAATGAGGTGGCATCCTCTTTCATTAAAAAAAAAAGTGATTTGGGTGAGTGGTAGCTAGAACCGTCTCAGTACTAGGAGATTTCAGGGTCGAAGCTTAGAGCATCCTCAATTGTTGGACTCATTTTGGGTTCAATTTATTGACACATTACTGTCACATTAATTTTTCATTAAAATTTTATAATTTCAACTATTATTAGACTTCCATATAGGATCCACTATCACTCTACTTTTTATTCAATTTTTTTTTTAAAATATATACTACATAAAATATATTTTTCCACAAAAATAATTAATTCATTTAAAAAAATGAATTACACAAATAATAAAATTATATAAAAAGCAAAATTACATGCAAAAAATTAAATTAAAATTAAATATTTTAAATTAATGAGAAAATAGATACAATTGAAAAGAAATAAATTAAAACAATAATAAAATAATATAAAAAGTAAAATAACATTTCGAAATTAAAATTACATTGGAAAAATAAATTAACGTTAAAAAATTATTAAAATTACATTATAAAAATAAAATAACATTAGGAAAATTACACTAAAAACTAATAAATTGCATTTAAAAATTAAAATTACATTTAACAGCTAGTTTTCATAACGGCTAGTTTCATTCAACAAATTAAATAATTTGTATGAAACTTTTCATCTACAATTATAATAAAATATTTTATTAATACTATATTATGAAAATAAAAAAAATACATTAAACTTACAAAATTAGAGTAAATTATATTACATAAAAATAATAAAAAATAAAGAAAAAATCAATAAATTAAACAAAATCTTCAATAAAAAAATAAAAAAAAAAGGTCCAAAAATGACCAACGGTCATGTTGACCATTGCTAGCAAAGTTAAAAAAATAAAAAATAAAAAAATTGAAAAAAATAAAAAAAAATATATCATTACCTGTTGTGGGGAACGCTTCATAACAAGTGTGTTGAACGGTTCAAACAACAAAGAACCGTTCAACACAAATTAAAAATTGTTGAACCTCCACAATGGGGTCCAATCCATTGCAGGTTCAATGGACCTGCCATTGAACCTGCAATGGTGATGCCCTTATTGAGATTGAAATAATTTGGGAAAGAATTTGTACTAAGTAAAAAAAAAGTCATTGGAAGAATAGGGAAAGAATAATTTTAGTTCAATTAAGCATCAAGAATTATGAGATTTTATCTGATGAAGTCTACAATGTAGGAAGAAATTGAATTGCTTTGTAGGGAAAAAATGCGCCGACAAGTTAGCAAACTTGATAAGCAAGAAACTACTCTTGCATTTCATTTGAAACGACTGATTTAGGTTTAACATGGCAATTGCTGAGCAATGGGCTGAACTGCACCAACTCCTCCAAGAATGCTAAAAGACACAAAACAATGATGTTAATCTTCATTACCAACAAAGAATGATCACAAGTCCCTTTGGGGACATTCGATAAAATTGGAACGATACAGAGAAAATTTGCATGACCCCTGCGCAAGAATGACACGCACAAATCGAGAAACAACAAAGGATGATCATAAAGAAGTTACATAAGAATTGTATGGCGTTAAGATTGAGTGAATTAGTATAAAGTTACTACCCTTCTGACGAGAAGAGGTATTTGAATCTCACATTTCATATAGAAGACCGTGAAGTTGGAACAAGTACTTATATAAAGCATGTTCTGAAGCAAGGGAAGGTTTTTTTTTATCGTAACTGAAATGGGTATCTTAACCGAAACAGGGGAAGGTTTTTTTTTTATCTTAACTAAAATGGGTATCTTAACTGAAACAGGGGAAGGTAATTGAAGTGGGAAGCAAACAGAGGATTGGTCATCGTGTGGAGAAATTTTGTGGACAAATTGGAGTTGGTTTGAAGCATTTAAGGTTCTGGCGTTTTTAGTTTTGTTCAATCTTTTAATAAAGTCATTTAAGATTCCATGTATTGAATTGTGTTGTTCTCAAGTTTTGTTGATTGGTTTCAGTCAAGATTTCATCACCATACGACTCATTCTGATAGGTCAAAAAATTTAGGAATCTCCCCCAGTCTTGTCTTCGGTAAATCTCAGTCTTTGTGACTTGTTAGGAGGTACATTTTAGACCACCTCCATTACAGTGATTTGCTCAAATGTGTTGGCTGAAAATTCCATACTACTTACAATTAAGGGTGGGCATTTAAGCCCGGCCCTAAAAAAATAAGGGACTGGCTGGGTTTTGTAGCCCATAGGGCCGGTCCGGGCTTCAAAAACAGACCGGCCTAGGTTTGCCTAAATTAGGCCTAGCCCCGCCCGACATAATACATGTTTTAATGCTTTTCTTATACGCTCCCCTATCCAACGTCGTTTGCCTCAGTCCCTCAAACCCTAGCAGCATCCACATTTCACTTCAGAGTTCACAGTTCATACATCACATAATCTCATTCGCTCACAGTTCTCTCACAGACCCTCGCTGCATCTCTCAACCTCTCTTGCTCGCCGCCATTCCCTCTCTCAATCAACACTCCCTCCTACCTACTCCTCTGAGCTCTCTCTCTCTATAACTCTCTCGTCTTTTTGCTACAGCCTGCAGCTCTCTCTCTCTCTTGACAGTCGACGGGTCGCCTTCCACTGTCGCCATCTCTGCCACAAAACAACACTGTCGCCCATCTCTACGAAGTTGCCATCTCCGCCACCATAACATGTAACATCTCCGCCAACAATACCCTTGTTTTGTCTGATTGTTGTTCAGGTGGTTTCTCTTATTCTTGTGGGTCTTTCAATTGATGTTTTTTGTTCTGGTGGTTTTTTTATTGTTGTTCTGGGTTGCTAGTTATTCTGTGTTTTTTTTTTATTTGTGACTAATGGTTGTTCTGGAACACAATTCCTGCGTGCAATTTTGCTTCTACAGAATGGATACTACATTCTTTATTGTTTCGTTTTGTTAACTCACACTCGAACCAGCTACAATGATCAAGTCTCTGTACAAGGTAAAATTAGTTATAATAATTAGTAAGTAGTTTGCAGGTTTCATCAGCATCCAGTGAATATTGGAATTGTTGTCCATTTCAAAGTAATAATTAACAATTGTTATGTGATTTGTGACTGATTGTTGTCTTTTGTGTTGATTTATTATGGAAGGTATGAATAGCCAAAGTATTAAGTCACCAACACGTGTCGATGCAAATGATGAGCCGGAACCAAAGCGGATGAAATCAGATATGTGGGATTCTTTCGAGAAATTACCCACTTCGGCAAGAGAGGATTTGAAAGCTCAATGTAACTTTTGCAAAAACATTTACACTTTCACGAGTAGTGGTGGCACTTCTCATTTACGTAGGCATATTAGTAAGTGTCCTAAACGAGCTTTTCGTGATATAAAACAATACACAATTCGAAGTGAAATTGGTTCAAGTGGTGTGTCTTTGTCAAATTATAGAATTAATTTGGATGCAATTTGAAGTGAAATTGGACCAATGATTGTGAGGGATGAACAACCATTTACAATGGTCGAGTATGAGGGATTTAGGCGTGTTATGGCTGCTGCTTGTCCTAAATTTAAAATGACCAGTAGAAGAACAATAAAAAGGGAAATTATGACACTTTATGAAAAAGAGAAAAAAAAATAAATGATTGAATATTTATCCACGGTTCCTAGTAGAATTTGTTTAACATCTGATACATGGAAATTTATAACTGAAGATCATTACATTTGCATTACAACACATTTTGTGGATGCTAATTGGTTGCTGCAAAAGAGAGTTATCCATTTTAAGTTAATTCCACCTTCTTATGATAGTGTATCAATTGAAGACGAGATTAACTTTGTTGTTGCTGAATGG
>CAODLS010925248.1:0-10366 GCA_948243855.1 Flueggea neowawraea | reverse complement strand
AGAAGTAAGAACAATGTACGTAGTTGATTATCTATGCACGCTGAAGAATGTATTACGCACGTAGATCATACTAGAATGGCATTAACGCTTGTGGATAATGAGCAAAGTACAAAGATTGAATGGAAATTGAAGGCATAGAGGAATTACAATGCATAAGGAATTACAACGCACGCAGAAGGAATTACAACGCACGTAGTTGAGATCTAGATCTATGAGAAGCTTTCATGAATGACCACGGCACGTTGAAGTATGAATAAGGCATGTAGATGGATTAAAGATGCAAAATTTAATGAGAAGCTCAACGCACGTAGATAGGCAGTAACGCACGTTGATGAGCTTCAGATGACAACAAAGCCAAGATGCTCCTCGAAACTTGAATTGGAATATTCTTTGACACATATGCAGACCAAATGTGCAATCTTGGAATGGCAATCAACAATGCACATTGAAGAATGAACAAAGCACGTTGATGAGTGTCTGGGTGAAAGTGCATAGTCTGGAACTAAGAACAATGCACATAAATCAGGCCACAAAGCATGTAGATAGAGCGATCAATGTACGCTATTTATTGTCTAAGTGTGCAGATGAAGGCTTTCACAAAGCAGTGATTACTGGAACTTAGGCAACACACATTATTGTCTACAACGCACGCTGATTCCTTATGGTGTATTTGAAGAACGTGCGTTAATATCAATAACGCAAGTTGATGACAGTGACATCATTTAAATCAGAATTTTCTATTCTCTCACAACTGCTACTTTGAGGCTTTTAACAGCTATATTTCTAAGAGTATCTATAAATAGACGTCCCATAACAGAGATAAAAAAAGACCGAGAGACCTTTGCCAAGACTTTCTATTCATTCTCTCTATTTTCTACATTTCTAACCCATTTGAGCTATTGTACTTGCATACATTTCTGGGTTGGCGTCAACCTAAATTTTCTATACTATTGGGTTGAATTTTGTTACAAACAAGATTGTTTGCTTGGGGTAGTTAAGTTTCCTTATTAAGCCTTAGAAAAAAACAAGAGTGGTTGCTAATGAGCATTAGAAAACTAGTGATGAACGATTTTTTAATAAAGCCCGTAAAAACTAGAGGTTTGGTTTGCTTGTTTTGTCCTGAAAACAAGCGGTAACGGTTTTCTAGTTGAGCCAGCAAAAACTAGGATTTTGTTTTCTTATTTTGTCCTTAAAACAAGGTGTAACGGTTTGCTTATTAATCCTGCAAAAATAAGTGTTGTAAACAGTTTTCCTCCACCTGCGAGTGAGGAGTTAGTGGATTGAAATTCTCTAGAGGATTTAGAGGAGTAGACGTAGGTCAAGAAAGACCGAACCACTATAAATTTGGGCTTTGATTTTCTCTCTCCCTTACATTCTCTTTACTTTGCATCATATTTGCTTTACATTGATTGTGATTTGATTGTTTCAATTGCTTCTTCATTTTGACTTTGATTTTGTTTGTAAAAGACTTTGTTACTTGCTTTAATTTGCAATAGTTTTTCAACAAAGTTTTAAAATCTTTAAAATTTCAATTCACCCCCCTCTTGGAGTGTCATTCTCTTTGGGACCATATTGGGATTTCATACATATCTCCCCCTATGAAGATAAAAAAATCAACACAATGCTCCTTAAAGGCCTAGTTACCAAAGTAGGTGGTAACCTGTGTGTTTGGCCAAACATACAGATCAGGTGGTCGTGGTCCACATCTCAAGTGGCAGTAGTCCACATTTCTAATTATGTTTGTTTGTGGTGACAGTAGTCTACATATGATTTTGTATCTATTTGACTACTGATTTTGTTTCTGATTTGGTCCATTGTCTGATTATTTTGATATGATAAGATATGATCAATGTTGGATATAATAAATTTAGGAAGTATGTATTATTTCTCATTCCCCGTAGCATACTTTACTGTAGTCTGGTGGGGTATATCTTGTTAGAGCTCGTGGACTGCAATGCTCGCGAATATACTTTTTGATTAGTTCTGTCTGTTTCAGCTTTGAGACCCTTAGGGTGATGATGTACTGTTTGAGCCCCTAAGTGTCACGACCCATAGTCAGGCCCGTGACCGGCGTACGAGGCAGACCGTTTGTGGAAGCCCGATTCATCCCGCACAAGCCTCTGTGATAAGATATACTACGCGACTTATCAAATTATTTATTTAAAACATTTATAAAAGCATTTATAAATGAACTAAATCATATATATATATATATATATATATATATATATATATATACAGTATATCAAAAATATTAATAAAAATATAAATCACCAGAGTAAACCCCAAAATACAAAATGAAGCCCAGTATCCCATCAGTAACCCGATGTGGAGCTCTATGACATAGTAAAGTAGAGTCCCGAACGAGGGCATTCACAATAGCCAAAAGCATCTCATTAGGTCAAGGTACGGGTCAGATGTTGTGCGTCCAAAAGATGTCACCTGCGAACAAAGATATAACATGGACAACAGAAGAAAAAGAGGTAAGATTCCCTAGTGAGGAAACAGCACGTCAAACCACCTCATACATGTCTCACAAAGACTGGTTTGAAAATCACCTTTCAAAATATCGTACACATATATAGATACCATATAGTATACACACTATATACATAATACCTTTGCTGAAATCATTTTACCAAAACGTTCGCATTCATATCATACAACATGCATTCAGACAATATATATGTATATTTAAGGATTCATAGTACGCGACCAGTATCAATATCAATATAGCAGTGTGGACTCCGCCACCTGACTGCTCAATAAACGCGTGTATCTGGACAGATACACGGTCATCCCATTACCCCGATAACTAGGGCCTTGACAAAGCATTGTTATACCAAAGGCTATGTACCCTGTAGCCGGGTGTCCCTATATTCTGTGTGATACATACATAGTATTTCACATACAATCATGCAATATCTTTTCTTTTATTCCATTATTTACAAAATGCTCTTGTATATATATACCAATATATATACTTTATTTTCCATATCAAAATGTTGGTTTAATAATAATCACATATCCAGATTATTAATTAACCCGATACTTATTAGTCAAATTTATGTCATAGCCATACATATAAAAAATAGCATACTTAATCTTGAAGACACAGCTTATGTGTCTAAAGTTGTTATTTCACTCACTTGGTATCCAAAGCCGTGGATCCAGTCAAATATCACTCGCGGGTGGTTGCTCCTGCTGGCAGGCACACTGAGTTGTACATATACAGACATAGCAAATATCAATATGTGGTACTCTGGCAGTACCGATGCATGGTGTGCAAATGCAAATGCTAACTAACTCTCGATGGCATCGAGAACTTATGCCAAAATACCCAAAATCTCATAACTGAAACGTGGCATTTCATTTAATGCTCGCGAAAAAGGCACATCTACGCGCGTTGAACCTTCCTCTACGCACGTTGATCGAGTACTACGTGCATAGACGAAGCTCCTGTGTGCATAGACAGCAGATCTGGCGACCTTTCCCTCACGAATCCAGGATCAACGTGTGCACCACCTAGTGCTATGCATGTAGATCACCATGCTCACCACGGTTCCAAGTCCAAATCACGTCCAACATGCGCAGGCACATTCACGGTTTAGATCAGACATCCATCTACACACGTAGTACAATCACCTACGCACATAAACGACCCCCTGACCTCAATCTATGTGCGTAGAACACTCCTCAACACACACAGATGACCTGTTATGTGCTTTGCACACACAAACAATCTCCAAACATTCTCGATCGAAGTTTAACACCTCAAAACCCTGAATTTCCCTGAAGTCTTGACTGAATACCATCAAATTTCGGTCAAAACGAATGAGATATTACACTAAGATTATCAGTTGTAAGCTCTTTTGAGTCGAGTATTGTTTAGGATCTTAAGGTTACTAGTCTATTTCTAATTTGATCTTGTCAGCGCAGTTCCAATATAATATGGGTGTATGATTAGTGATCATCAAATTTGTTTAATTCTGTAATTGATAGTAAAATAGAAGTATATAGAATTCTGTATAATCTGTATAATATGAATTTGTATGTATGCATGTAGTATGCTTATTTTATCTTCTGATATATCGATTCTCCTATGTGATTGTATGTTCTTTGCCATTTTGTGTGAATTGTTTTCGAAATGGATTTTTAGAATTACTATCAATATGTACACAAGTGTATACTAATAGTATATTGTAATAACCCGTCCGTTTCGATGACATTTTCCTGTAGCATTTCGACCAGTTCTGACAAGGTCTCTGGTGGAACGACATTTGATTTTGAATGAAGCCAGTTCATTTGCAAATTCGATCTCAAATGTATGAGCTGATGGTAAGGTAGTGGAAATGTTCACATTCGTTTCAAGATGATGAATTGCAAGATTTGAGGAGTTGTTAGGTCCCGACAACGATGGAAATTAAGATTTCAAGTGTGGGATGCGATTTTGCGCGTGTTCAGGTAAGTTGTAGCTCACCAATGCTCGTTGAAGGGCTTCTTTGTGCGTAGATCATTGTTGAGATGGACCATGAACGTGTGTAAGGGCATCTGTGTGCATTGATGAGCATTTGTGCGCGCTATTGGTCATCTGGGAATAAACCGTGGAGATTTCAGGTCGTCTACATGCCTTGTACATGTAGTATGCATGTTGTTCTTCATCTGGGAATGAACCGTGGATTCTTGAGCCATCTACGTGCGTTATAGGAAGGAACTACGCACATTGATGTTAAGCTGGATTAAGCTGAGAGTGTCTGAGCACCATCTATGTGCTCTGCTGGAAGCATCTACACACATTGATGTTATTCTGCATGCGAAGATGATGAAGAACGCACGTTAATGAGCTCAGAAATGTTAAAAATGTGTGAAACGCTGCGTTTTGGTGAGACGAGTTTAAAAAACCCCTCTCCAACCGTGGTTCGTCATTTTTACAGCAAACTCGTCCAAAAATATCCAAAATTCATCTCTCTCCACTTCTATTGGTTCCTCAGTCTTCCACTTCGACTCTTGAGGTAAGAACTCATCTCTAATCTCTTCTTTTCTTCATTTTCGTCCATGGATTCCTCATTTAGGGTTTTTAGCCGATTTACGGTGGGTGTCGGATCTGTTGATTTCTGTTGAAATAGGAATTGTTTGATGGTTGATGCTAGTTGTTAGAGGTCCAAAATATAAGGATTTAACTTCAATTTTGGAAGTTTTGATGTTTGAACGAAATGGATTTATATGGAGCTAGGGTTTGGATTTTCTATTCCTTTTATGAATTGGAAGTTGAAGAATGTTGGATTAGGTTAGAATGAACTTAGGAGAACATGATTTAAGCATTGGTTTGGAGGATTTAAGTGTTTAAGAGAAATGGGTTTGTCCTTGAGAGATAGTGACGGGTTTGAACAATTGTAGATGAGTTTTTGGTTAAATCTGAGTTTGCTCTTGATATGTCTAGGTATGGGAGACCTAGATTAACTTAAATCCTCCGGGGTTTTGAAGATTGGATTTTTTTGTTCTAGGGTTCATGGAAATCCAATTTTCAACTTATGAGTTCTTGAGGATTTTGTGTTTGATTATTGAAAAGAATGTTAGATTTGTGGTTAGGAAGTGGATTATAGTTAATATGGGTGATTGGTAAGGTTGGGTTAGGTTGGTTTTTTGCATTTGCATTCATCAAATTTCTGTAATGCCACAGTATCCTTTCTGAGTCTATTGTAATTTGTTTCTGTTGTCAACTCTGTTTAACTTTCGAAGCGACCAACTATTCACCGGTGGACTACGATTTAGAGTATTGGCTCGATGTCCAGGTGAGTACGATGTCAACTTCAGACACATAGACTGTGTCTTCTGAAAATTATATGTTTTTTATATGTCTGGTATGAATCTGAAATTTTTTTAATAACGGTCTGGCTATAATAAATTAAATTGTGTGATTAATAACCACACTTAGTATCTGCTTCTGATATGTAAGTATAATTACATATACCATCTGGAAATAAACTCTGTTGCATGATCGTTCGTTATATACTTTATTTTATATTATGATAATACAAGCTTCCTTTGATATACTCTGTTTGCTAAATAATCTGTACTATTTCTGATGACTTAAATATCACGTTATATGTGTGTGTGTGTGTGTCACAACCCATAATCAGGCCCATGATTGGTGTACGAGGCGGACCGTCTGTGGGAGCCCGATCCATCCTGCACAAGCCTCTGTGAGCAGACATTCTACCCATTTTATTCAATTATTCAATAAAACGTTTTAATTATAAAAACATTTATAATTAAAAGAAAACCATATATAGATGAATATATATATCAATATGTATATATGTACAATATATCAAATTATCAGTGAAAATATAAAATCACCAGAGGATCCCAAAAATACAAAAGTGTGTAGCCCAGTATCCCAACAGTAGCCCGGTATGGAACCCTATTATATAACGAAGTAGAGTACGAACAAGAGCACTCACTATAGTCAAAAGCGCCTCACTAGATCCGAGGTACAAATCAGATGTTGAGCGTCCAAAAATGTCACCTGCGAACAAAGGTTAACAAAGACAACAGAAGAAAAAGGGGTAAGATCCCCTAGTGAGGAAACGACACTCCATATCGCCTCAATTGTGCCTCACAAGACTGGTTTGAAACCCCTTTAAAAATACCACACATATATATATACATCGTATACACACTATATACATAGTATATTTTTTGAAATTCGTTTTACCAAAACGTTCGCATCATAACATACAACATGCATTCAGACAATATATATATACATATATTTGTGGATTCATAGTACGGGACCAGAACAAAGTATTAGCCATGTGGACTCTGCCACCTGACTGCTCAATAAATGCGTATATCTAGCTGGATATATGGTCACCCCAAACCCTGGTGATTAGAGCCATAAACATACAATGGTATACCAAAGGCCACATACTCTGTAGTAGGGTGTCCCCTTGTCAGTGTGATACATACATAGTATTTTACAACAATTCATGCAACATATTATCCATTATTCCATCATTTATAAAATACTCTTGTATATATATACCAATATATATACTTTATTTCCCATAACAAAATGTTGGTTAATAATAATCATATATCCAAGTTATTAATTAACCCAATAATTATTAGTCCAAATTTCATGTCAAAGCCCGACATATCAAAATACTATACTCAATTTTGAAAGACACAGCCTATGTGTCTGAACCTGTCATTTCACTCACCTGGTACCCAAAGCTACGAATCCAGTCAAATATCACTCGTGGGTGGCTGCTTCTGCTGGCAGATTCACATAGATGTACAAACATAGGCATAACAGATATGAAAATGTGATATTGTGGCAATATCAATGCATGGTATGCAAATGCTGACCCACGAAGTCACTGAAAATATACGTCAGGAGTGAATACATCATCCTTGACCCAAATATACCATATACGTAAAATTACAGTTTGGTCCCTGACCAGTGTAAGATTATGTTTTAGTCCCCGAGGCTCGAAAAATAACAAAACATTCCCCAATGACTGTTGGGGTTACCGACTAACCATCCATAAGTCAAAATCTTCAAACTCTATCATGAACTCCCAAAAATCGTGATTTAATGATTGACTTGTAAAATTACAAGTTAGCCCCTATGTTTCAAAAATTATAAGTCTATACCTAAATTATCCAAATTTGCAAATTTAGCTACGACAGAAAGTATTTGCAAAAATACCCCGTCGCGGCCAAAAATATTTGCAAAAAGGTCCAAATTTCGTTCCGCTCGACACCCAGCAAAATCGAACATACATCCCAACTCTAATCGAACCCCTGAGAATGAATCTAACCTCAGATTTCACAAATAAACTTCCAATCATTCAAAAATCATCAAATCCAAACTAAACCCTAGTTCATTCAAATGATCACCAAATCAATTGATTCAAAGCTTGAATCGTGTTCACATAAGTCCCTTCTAACCTATTCTACCATCCTCTAACATCAATACATTAGAAATCATCCTAGAAATGCAACCCTAGAAAAATTTGGCCAAAACACATTTCATGAATTTAATGCATGAAAATGAGTTATTAACCAAGAAAAGATGTTAATCTTACCTCAGAAATGGGTTAGGAATGTTGGGAGAACAATGTGAGAGCGTTTCAGACAGACTGAGTGAGAATTGGAGTGAGAGCGTTTCAGACCGATTGAGTTAGAAATGGGTTGGGAACGTTGGGAGAATAATGTGAGAGCGTTTTAGACCGATTGACTGAAGACCTAGCTACGAGGTAACGTAACTTTTGGTATACCAATGCTCTGTTAAACTTGAGTCCCAGGGCACAAAAATGTGGACCCGTGTGTATCGCGCAGACACACGAGACTTGTCTGATCTGGTGGCCACTGCCACATATTTCTGTCTGATTATGGTGGCATAGTCCACAGTTATATATGTATGATACTACTATCTGATATACTATGCATAAGTGCATCTGTCTGGTACTATATGTCATAGCGGCTATTATCTGTTATTATATTAGACGAGGTATAATATATCTGTTGAGTCTGTATTATTGCTCATTTCCCTGTAGTATATTGTACTGTTGACTGGCGGGGTATATTTTGCTGGAACCTGGGGACTGCAATGCTCGCAGTTATACCCTTTGATTAGTTCTGTTTGTCTGACACACCCTTGAGACCTTTAGGGCGCCGAGTACTGTTTGGGGACCCTAAGGCTGTCAGCTGTTCGACCCTCTTGAGTTAAGTACCATTGAGACTCTTGAAGTTGTTGATTCTCTGTTAGAGATCTGGTCTGGCCAGTGCAGTGTCAATATAATACAGGTGTATGATCAATGATTATCAGAACTGTATAAAATTCTGAATAAGAAAATAAGATATTTATGTATAAAATTTTGTACACTCTGGATAACACGAATCGATATAATACGTTGCATGTGTTGTCTGCTCCTCTGTCTGTTATAGCTTTTGTCTGTCTGCATGTTGTCTGCTCTGGTTGCGAAATGTTTTTCGAAACGTTTTCAAACTATACTAGTATGTATATCGAGTGAATATGCATATAGATGTATATGCTGCATGTGAAAGTTTTCTAAATATTTTCAAAATAGTTTATGTGATGTCCTAGAGACATTCTGGAGCGTAATTCCTCACTGAGTTTTCTCACCCCCTTTTCCTTAACATTTTCAGGTAATTTAGCTTTCGCATTCAGTGGAGTCGTTAGTTTAGAAGTGATAACCCTCCTGATCAAGTTTCCAGTTGGTATGATTGGTTAGATGCTCCATACCAAGGGTTTTGGGTTTCACGATTTGGTTTATGTTTGTATAACTAATTTGACTGATTGTATATGTATGTATGTATATATGTATGTATACATATACATTTGCGATTTGAATGTCTGCTATATTGGATTATTATATTATGAATGATTGGGTAGAGTTTCTGAGTACTCTAATGCTTCTACGAGATGGGCTGGGCTTCCACAGACGATCCACCTTGTACGTCGGTCATGGTCCAAAAACGGGTCGTGACATATATGGTTATATATGTGTATGTAGTATTTTCAAAATGTTTTCAAACCAGTTATGTGATGCTTCGGAGGTGATTTAGAGCATTGTCTCTCACTGAGTTTACTCACTATCTCCCTTTAACATTTCAGGTGATTTTGTTGAAAGTGATCATTCGGCCTTCAGCGCTCAGAGAGGTATTTAGAAGTAGCAGTGAGTACCCTTTTGGTCGGTACCAATATGTCCATATTAATAAATACTCCACACCGAGGGACATGTGGGTTTATGGTTATATATGTTTATTTTCGTTAGCAAAGTGTACTTATAAATGTTTTCTCTATATTAGATATATAATTATGTTTAAATATTTAATAATATTATTTTTGAATTTATCTTTATAGATAGAACATTTTGTTCATTATTGTTTAATAATTATTTTGGAATAAGAAATTAGGGTAGATGTTTTGTATATTTGAGGTTTGTCCGAAATGGGCTAGGTCTATAGTTCTGTTTGTCTCGTAGGCTGGTCATAGTCCAAATCTGCATCGTGACACTTTGTTTCGATGAGAGAGAGCAACCATATCTATCCAAAAATACAAGAGAGACAATAATGAGCTCAATTTTGTTAAACCCAAAAATCAAACGTGAGTTTTTTTTTTTAAATCAGATATCTTTTTTTCTTTATTGTATGCTCCATTCTATTGTACTCCCTTACAAAATAGAATGAATGGATGAGATGATTCTATTTTAATCTAATGGTATCAAAATGATCTGCCTCCTTGAGTCTCCTGTTTCGCCGCCTGACTATAGAACCATAGTCCCCCGAGTCAAGCCTATATAAAGTCCAAGATTTAAGTCTACTAAGAGGC
>CAODLS010925129.1:0-28789 GCA_948243855.1 Flueggea neowawraea | reverse complement strand
AAGCCCAATTGAGTTAGGGATGAAATGGGTCGGTTGGTCCCATTATGCTTGTTAGCCCGTTAGAGGTTTAGATAAGGAGCTTTGCTCCTTCCTCTCATTCAATACCAACACCAACACACACACACAAAGAGAGAGAGAGAGAGGTTCGGCCTCCTGTCCCGAGTCCTGCACATATCACGTGTGACATCTAGACTGCGAAACAGCCAAGCACTCCCGTTGACATTTCAATCGTGGTTTGCTCACAAGCCCAACATAGAATTGGTCCTGTTCCGCTGCAAGTTTCCACTGGAATCGAGGTTAGTAAGTTGAACATATTTATTATACTGTTTATTAGTTAACCGGTATGCGATTCCTTCATAGATAAATCAAAATTAGTACTACTTAGTTTTCAATTGATACCAAATAATTAATTATTGTAAATAAATTTAAAGTTCTTATATCCAACATAGAAAAAGTCCGCATTTAATTTTCAGCAATTAATTTCAAGCTCTATAAACAGAAAAAAAAAAAGTTAAAATCAAACCTCTTTAGCAACACCGGTAGAATTGAGAACAATAATGGTGGAAGCACCAGTCCTAATGGAATAGATTGGTCCATGAGTTTCTGCCCAACTCAAGAAAGTCTTGTGGGGTTTCTTCACCTTCAGCTGCAACAAATTTCCTATCACTGGCCACCCTAGTACCTCTGCACCACACTCGTCACCATCATCATCCACCCAATCACCATAACTTAATCAACTGAAGCCTCCAAACAAAATAAACCCTTTTATTTTAGTAACATAAAATTGATGAGCACCTGGAACAGAAGGAAGACTGGAGTTTCTGTGCTTTTTTCTTCGGATAAATGTCCTGTAAAAGAGAAAGGAAAGGACTAAAACAAACACAGCAGCAATAGCTTCCATTGGATCTTGATCAGAGAGATGGAGAAAGGTGGTCTTTGATTTTTGTTCGCACTGTTTATAGTGGCACTAATAAATGGGTTCAAATATTTGAGTCAGAGGGTCGGAAGAGGAACATGCTTTTCTGGAAAGTTGTAAAAATGGAAATGTACGAGGATAAATTTATTGACAAAAAAAGTTGAGAGTGAGGTTAGATGCTTATTTTGGAACATTGGAAATGGTAACTATGTTAATGTTAGAATTATGGCTAATGTTGTTATTAAGTTTTGTTTTCGGTCACTAATTACTCTCTAATCTCTTCTTTTCACAATAAGTTTTTTTTAAAGTTATAGTACACGTATTAAAAAAAATAATTAGAGTCATTATAGTATTAATTTACTATATTATTCCTATTAGTGATCCATTAAAAATATTAAATTATATATTATAAGTCATTAACTACAAGGATATATTTAGAAAATTATGTTCAAAATTTTTTTATTTTATAAAATGTCACTTATTTTGACAAAAGAGATTTTTTTAAAAAAAATACTTATTGTGAAAATGAGAGAGTAAATTAATGTGTTGTTTCAATGGTTAATATGCAATCTTAGGTGGATTATTTGTTGAGAGCTAAAGGTTTAAACCTTAGAAAAACAGTTATTGAGAGGGGAAAAATTGTTAATGTTTTAATTTTCAGAATGGGTAAGTATTTTTATATGAAAAAAATTAATGTGTGAACCAAAGTGAACTTTTGAATATGATCAAACCAAAACAAAGGAAAAAACAAATCGAACCGAACCAAGTAAAGAGTGTAACCACATGTTATTTCTACTCCGATTTTTAAAGTGGTCAGAATGGAATTTGCCAGGACACCTAGAACTAGGAATATTTAATCAACTGGGAAAAAAACCAAAATATATAATCGGTATAGGCTAGGCCCATTAGGCTTATAGAAAGCTCAGATAGATTGCGAAAGGGTCATGGACATTGAGTAAGAGATTAAGGCCTATATGGCAAAGAAAGATCCAGAAATGAATGATGTGATAATTACATCATACAACAACAAAAATTTGTAAAATTTGCTCTCGATGGACTGAATATGTTTATTACAAATATGAATCCAATATTACGTCCGTATAATTATAATTTTCAGATTCACGTATATAATTTTCAATTCACGGACTCTTATTTATATTTATTTATATATTATTTTTATGCTTATATTTATTTATATGTTGTTTATAAATAAAATTCAATCAACTTCGATCAATATATAAACATGAATTAACATATAAACAGCATATAAATAATTCCGTATGTTTGTAATTTTTTTAAAGAAAGAAAACTCTTATATTTATTCATTATTGGTTTCACAAAAGGGGAGACCAATTCCATAATAATCATGAAAAATCTAAATGTTCTTGAGTTTTGAACTCAAAATCTCTTAGTCTTAGATGTGAGTGCTTACCAACTGAGCTATTGGGCCGTGCACTTGAATTTATGAATAATATGGGTTGAAATTTCGAACTGATCTAATCATTCTGTAAATTTTTATTCAAGAGTCCCTAAATATGTAAATCCCCCATGAATGATTAGGTCTAACCCAGTAAGGAAGGCCCATGTGAAGTCCATACATGGACCACATCTAGATTTAAGAGGAAACCACATAAAACTAGTTTTACCCCAGACGTTGTCTCCGATATATGACTTTATTTTTATTTTTTTATAAATATTTAAGACTATAATAAAATTTGTTTCAAATTAAAAAAATATAAAAACACAAAAATTAATACCATAAGATTTATTTTCATATTTTTTTTATTTTCTTAAAAAGGAAGTGAATATTGACTTGAATTTCTTTATGAGAATTACCACATGTCGTGCAATTAAAATATCAAATATTAAAATAATAGCTTTTCAAATGTCAAATTATTATAAAAGTGTATTTATTTTTTATATATTATATAGATGCCATTTTTATCTTTGAAAATTGCAAACAAAACAAACTGGTAAATCTATTCCCAAGAGTACCACAATTGTGAAACTATTTGTAAAAATAACACGCACTTTTCTAAAAATTTATCCCCCTCTCTCTGTAATCTATTGCTCATCTTTCTCTTTGTCTACATTCTCCATCTTCTTTCTTTGTATTTACTCTCTCTTCTTTCTCTGCCACCCCTCTATGTCCTCCCTCTCTTCAATTTCATCGCCACCATCATCGTAGTCATCCTATTTTGCCACATTTTCCTCTAACATAGTCAACCTTCTTCAATTATCCTCCATCTTTGTTGCTCTTCCGTGCGAATCCTTCTTCAATGATTCCATCTTAGTTTGCAACGAGAGAGAGAGAGAGAGATTTGGATGTGTCATCTGCCTCTAAAGCACTCTCACTTCCTCATCCCCAACCCCAAACATTCAATATGATCTAACTGGTAATAGCAGGTGTGGCTAGGGTTTCAAAATCCAAGTTGAACTGCATCTTCATATGTTAGCTATAGGATTATGTTATCGTGCGTTGAAGGTTCGCAAAATTACAAGTCAGCCTCCAAATTTGTCACCAGTCCCTAGAAAATGCATAATTACATATTTGAACATTGAAGTTTTACCAAAATTTAATTTTAGTCTTTAGATAAATAAACTTTTACCATATTAATTTTTAAAAAATCAAGTTTGTAAAATTAATGACTATTCATATGTGTTGCATAATTTTGTACACCATTTGTACACTTATGAACTCCTTTAAAAATGCATTGTAAAAAAAGTAAAGACATTTGTGTACACGTCTTGTAAACCATTTGTACACCCTAAATAGTTGAAAATTAAATTAATCCACTAAATAAGTTTAAAACGTATTTCGTCCACCATTTGTACCTCTTTTGTACTCCTATGTACCCTATATACACTTCTTCAAAAAAAAAGTCGAATGAAACCAAATTAACCCACTAAATCAATTTAAAACTTCTTTTGTACACTATTTGTACACTATTTGTTCTCCACTTATACACTTTATAGAATGAATTGATAAAAAGTCATTAGTTAATAATATTGTCATTCATTTTTTTTTTTTGTGCTTTCTTGTATACACATTTAAAAAATAATTTTTTTCATTATTTTGAATAAAAAAAATCCATTTTGGTGGTATACACCATTTGTCTACCCTCTAGAGATAAGTTGCAGAAAAAAATTTCTCGCAATATTCCTTCAATGTTTCACAAGAGGTTGACAATTTTTCGCGTGTGGCCTCAAATGTTGGTACTTCTAAAACTACTTTCCTTCTTGCAAATTTTCTGTCGAGTTTCAATTAATTTTTTGTAAGAATATATTCATCAATGCTAAATGTTATGTTTCTCATTTTTATTTTTTATGTGTTTTGAAAAATGATAGTTTCAATCTAGTTTCAAAGAGGTTTTAAATAAGATTCAAAGCGTTATGTCCATGAAACCCTTAATTATTTGTACATGATATATTTAAATGACATAGCAAAGTTTTTGTAGAGTTTCAACTGAGTTTCAGATAGAATTTATTCTAACAACTTCGAATATTATGTTTTGCCAAAAAAATTTTAATGTGTTGATACGTATTTGTTACCATATTTTTAATCCAATTATTGATGGTTAAAGTCTCTTATGCCTTTTGGATTAAGCAACCAAAACAATATCTTAATAAATGGGATTCCTTTAAATTCATTTCAACAATTGACAACTCCTATTTTTAGGAGATTTATTGAATCCACGTTTTAGGTTTTAGGTGGTTATTTTCAGAAAACATTTTTCTAATTTATGGGTATATTTGGTTAAAGTTTTCGAGTGGTTATTTGTAAAATATATTTGTGTTTGGTGGGTTAGTTATGCAAAAAACCCATTGAAATATTGGTTAAAAATGCCCGCCTATTTTTTGATAATGCAATTGTAGGTTTTAAATTTTAACTTTACCCACTTAGATAAATTCGATCCAATGTGGTTTCAACCTAGTTTCAAACAAGTTTCAATCTATAAACAAAATTAGAATTTACAACCCAACATGCATGAACAATGATAATTTCAATATAATTTCAAAGAAGTTTCAAAGTTTAAAACGTCAATGAAACCCTTAATAATTATTTTTATAGTATGATTATGTATTTAAATAACATAGCAAAGTTCATGTCAAGTTTCAATTTTAGTAAAAATTTATTCTAACAATTGCAAATATTATGCTTTTTTCCATTTTTTTAATGTGTTGATACGTATTTGTTAACCTAATTATTTACTCTAATCCTTAGTTATTTTTTAATAATATATGGCATGGAAAAGTTTCTTTCGAGTTTCAATTAAGTTTCAGTAAGAATATATTCATCAATGCTAATTGTTATTCTTCTCGTTTTTTGTGATGTGTTTTGAACCTGATGATATGTATTTATTTGGATTTTTCCATATGATTATTGTCGGTTTAAATCTCCCATAATTTTGGGATTAAACAATTAAAATAATATCTTAATAAATGTGATTTCCTTAAATCCGATTGCAATAATTGACAAATCTGAATTATTAGGAAATTTATTAAATTCACATTTTAGATTTTAGGTGGCTAATTTCAGAAAAAAAATTCACCAAATTTTGGGCATATTTGGTTAAAATTTTGAAGTGGTTATTTGTAAAATATGTTTGTGTTTGAAGGGTTAGTTATGAAAAAAAACCCTTATTGTATTCTAAGTAACAACAATTAGCATTGTCTTTGAGAATCAATCAAAAAGACCCTCGCAGTTCATCCTCAACCTTAATTAAGCGTTCAAAATCACTCCCTTCTGCTTGAGCAAGCTTTTAAAGTCTTTGTCTTAAGACAAGCCTTAAAAAACACATTCCTCAGTCTATTTCACAGCTTAAGCTAAGCCTTTCAAACGATATGAACAAGACTTTAAGGTCTTAAATGAGGAATCCGTATTGAACACCAAGAGAGTTTCTGTAGAATGAGAGGGTATTGGCTTACCTCATAGGAAACAGCTCCAAGGAGGAGTGGTGGAAAATACTAGCAAATGTGATTGCAAAGGCCTATGGAACGACAAAAAAGTGTACAATCGGCCAATCTCTAATGAGAAGAGGTTTTGGAACAAAAGAAGTTGGTTTTAGCAAAAGAGGAATATCAGACAAGTGGAAGGTCTCTTTTTGACGGTAAGTGGAAGGTCTCTTAATTGAAAGATATCATGGAGTAGCCTACTTCCTTAGTTACCCAAACCCAATTTTTTCTAACCAAACCGAAAACATTAATCTAAAATTAATTTTTGATGCTAAAATACTTCAATTTTTATCTAAAAAATACCAAAAATTCAAAATACAATTTTAAAAAAGAAAATTCATTTGACTCTCAAACTATGTTCTTTAATCCCTAACTTAATTGAACAAATTAACTGAACTAGGTTTTAATCGTATGACACATAATTTTCCAAAATTTTATTGGTTCAATTATTTTTTTAAAAATAAACTGACTTGATTGTCTAAGTTTTCATGCTTTTAATCAAATCGAATCCATTAATTCAACGCTGGTAGTAAACGTCAATATATAAGCTCCACTAAGATCCTTTCTTTTCACAATATTTATTTTTTTAGGAAATTCTTTTTTAAAAATATTTTTCATTCTATAAAAATCAAGAAGATTTTTAATGTATTTTTTTATTTGACCCCTACATGTAACTTAACCTATAATTAGTTTGTATATTTAAAAGAACAATTAATAGAAATAATATAATAAAATAGTACTATAATTAATGTATTTCAAAAATTTTCTTAATTTATGTATCAAAATATTATAAAGATAAATATTGTGGTAAAGAAGGAGTATCTAAAATACTAAATTCTAACTTTAATAATCGACTCCTTAAAAAAATATACAAAATGAGAATACGGAGAGGTAAAGTATGTCAAATAAATTTATTCAAGGCATTTATACAGTATCCAACTCCAAATTTTCGATTTTTTCTTTGCAACTGGAAAAAGGGGAAGTCGAGAAAAAAACACCAATAAAGAACTCCAACCAATACATCGTCCAAGCCAATGTTAATTACTCTCAACTGCCACGAAAATATAAGCCTATCTCCAACTCACTATTTTACGGTAAGGTTTACACTAAAATACAATATTTGGATTACATCTAGATTTAAGACGAAATTATATAAAACTAGTTTACCCCGGACGTTATCTCGGATATATGACTTTATTTTTATTTTTTATAAATATTTCCAACTATAGTAAAAAAATTTAAATTAAAAAAATATAAAAATACAAAAATTAGTACCATAAGATTTATTTTCATATTTGTTTATTTTTTTAATATTGAGGTAAATATTGACTTGAATTTCTTTATGAGAATTGTCACATGTCGTGTAATTAAAATGTCAAATATTAAAATAATAGCTTGTCAAATTATTATAATAGTGCATTAAGTTTTTATCACTACAAGAAATTTGTTATTCTCTATGCAGTATAATCGTAGACAAATGTGCCATTTTTGTAGGCAAATTATTTTAGCTACGAAAAAAATCGTAGGACAAAACGTAGATAACTCCAAGTTAGTAAATGTTTTTGTCCACCTTTTTTCATTTCGCGGAAAAAGGTTGACCATTTGCCTACGCATTTTTTCGTAGCTAAAAATAGCCCAAAACGTGGTTGGTTGGTTGTTGTAAATCGTAGAGATATGAACAAATTCTCTACCAAAAAATTCGTAGGGAATGATAAATTTTGTCGACGAAACAAAACCTTAGAGAATTGTTGTTATTGGCTACAACAAATTTCGTAGGGGAAATATCTTTTGCTTACCTACGAAAATTACCGTAGAGAAAGGAATTGTTTCATCAGTATCATGTGTTCTCTCGCTACGATTTCTTTTTGTAGACAATCGTTGCTTTTCCCTACGATTTCTCTAATCATGGAAACACACATTACATTCATCAAAACATTGTAAATGTAAAATACAACTGTATGAATATTAATATTAATTGATATATCATAATTACAATTAATTCAATTAAAAGATCCTTACAAAATATATATAAATAAAAGCTATATTTGATGTTCATTTTTCTATTCTAATACCACATCTGTCAAATAGGATAAAGGTTCATATCAAATCCTAACAAAAGATACTAGTATTGGCAAAATAAAAGCAGCATTGATAGCAAAAGGAGCAAAAGAATAACTTTTACACCACTTGTTGACAAAGACAAATTATCCTGCTAAGCTGCAAGTACTCAAGGGAATTCAACGACTACCCTACAATATAACAAATAAAGAAGTCTTAAGTCATGATTCACTTCATCTTCAGCATATTTAAAATGATTCAATAATTTAATTTCTTCTACTATATGAATGTGATTATTGAAATATCTAACCATATAACTAACCTGAGATAGCAAAAGTGATTCAAACATATAAGCATGAAAACTAAATTGAAACTCCCTCATCACTGCTGTAAAATGAGAACAGAATTGGCATATTGTGAACAATAATGCATACTAAATAGTAAATAAGATTAAACATGAAGTATGATACTTGCGATTACTTTCATCATAATTATCATATTTAGCTCCAAGTAACAACTTCAACAAAATGCTATGTTTTCTTAATTCAGTACGATTCTTTGTATTTTCAAGAGCCTCAGCTTCATACCTCTCTTTCCATATGTTATTTTCCTCTTGTAGATCATTTAATAGTTGATTTTGTCCACATTTTGAGGCACTTGGCTTTGGACCATATCCTAGACCTTTGACAGATCCAGATCGACTTCCAAGTACCGCATTACATATGTCATCATAATGGATTTCCTTGCCCTCTTCTATAGCTTTTCCCACTTTCTCTTGCATGAGTTGCTTAAATCACAAAAATAATCATTATAATTAGAATTTATCATTTTTAAAGTTGTCCTACTCAAATTAGTTATTCAGATAATTTGCTTCGGCCTTCTCTGCTGTCCATCCCTTGCCTTCATCATAGTGAGTGATCTTGTATAGTTCAATTCTATTAAAATGTTGAGGTTCTCCATTGTCATTATCTTTCTCCTTCTGTTTGGTAAGAAAAATATAAATTAGATGTATGATAAATTGGTAATGAAAGTATGCACTAAACATGTATATCTTAAGAGTTCTTGACGTACAACAACAAAAGCCTTTGATCCTTGATTATGCGGTGTTGTCATGTAAGATCTACTCAACTTTGCCTTTTGAGCCTTTGTCTGTAAACATGCAAGAGCTTAGTAATATACTTAGGAATGATATATTATGCACCATACATCATTAATAGTAAGTAGAAAAATGAATATACCTTAGTTTCATCCATATTCCAATAGGTGCACAAATCATCCCAATTCTCATGAGTAATGCAACCGTTGGGTTTCTTACTCCTTGAAATCTCAGCACTAGGAAAACTTAAGTAGTGTTGCTTCAAAGTTTTGCGATAATCTCTAATCCCAGCGGCGAAGCCAGTGGGGACGAGTGTGGGCGGCCACCCCTACCGACAGCTGGATTTCCACCTATTACCCACCCCACCGCACGAACTGCCCCCAGAAACCCTAAGAATCTGCCACCCTGTTTTGGTGCAGAGAGGTCGAAGACAGGGAAACAAAACAAACAGGAAGTAATGTAGAGAAAGCCCAGAGTCTCCTCAGGAGCAGACTCTGCGACCCCAATTTCATCTTCAAGCCTCTCTCCGATTCTCTCGACAATAACTACAGGTACCCTTTTTATTTTTTACATAAATTTTTATTTAGGTGTTGATTTACTTGCATTTACAGCAAGTTGAAGTTCATAATTTCAAGTTCAATAACAGAGGCGTGCAACAATTCGATTTTGCTTCTGGGTCCGCGTGGTTCTGAAAAAAAAAGCGGTATTTTTGTGTTTCTATTCCATTATGTTGTTTTTGTGGTTTGAGTGATTCTTAATTTGAATTTGTTTCAAGAAAGTTTTATTTTTTTTGTAAAATTATTTGGGTTTCGATTGTAGGTGTTGGAGCTTGTTCTCAGTGATTTGTTGCAAGAACATCCTGATCTGGTTTATGTGGTATGGTGTCACAATTGGTTTAAATTGTTATGTGCAATATATTTTTAAGTTTATTGATACCTAAATAGGATCTTTTATGCATGTCATCTCTGTTGCCCTCAAAGTAAAATAAATGAAATTTTCGTTCTTTTCTTTTGTGAAAGGATTGAATAAAATGCATAGTGGCATCATATGATCGGCCATTGGCGAAAGGAAATTTTTATTGCCACAAATTTAATTCTCTTCAATTTTAGTCCGCACCACACGTCCAAATAATTCTGGCTCCGCCACTGTCTAATCCTATTCTGTAGTATTGCAAGAACACATTCAACTACTTTTGGATTCGTATCAATGCCAATAACATCCAATTTCATCTACAACAAAGAGATCAATTATGATGCAATCGTTTATAACAAGGAAACAAAAAAAAAAAGGACTTATCTAACTAGTATGACATCTATGAAATTGAAAATGTAAATTAGATATGTCAAAGAGTTAAACTGAACATAAATATGTAATCTAGTTATTTAAACGAGCTATATTTAAATAGGTGAAATTAAAAAAAAAAACAATCATTCCTGGACTTGGCTAAACTTTTGCGTTGATCAAACTTTTTATATTCTTTACACATGAATATTTCTGTATCAAATAAGAAAATATATGCTATGTACTTTATAAATTTGCAGAGCCCAATTTTTTTATGTATAGTATATAATACCGAATCAACAAAGAAAACATGTTAAAAACATAAACGTTTTCACGAACTTTCTAGGACGGGCATCGTGATTAAATAATTAAATTTTCAATTCCAATCAACAAAGAAAACATGTGAAATGGTAAATCCTCCTATTCTTCAGCTCTTTCACTTGTCTTTCTGCCCTCCTCCCACCACCTAATTCCCTCTATGTTGCCCATTTTGGCATCCAAACAAATTAGGCAAAAGCATTCAATTGTGCACTTCAGAACATCACCAGGCTGAACATACCAATTTAAATTCAAAAAAAAATATCACTTTGATTCTCATAAAATTGAGGATTAAGCAATAGGCAACCACGATTATATAATTATTACATTTTCATTACCAGGCCAAAACACAGATTCCAATGAAAATATATCCTTGTCCCAAATTAAACTTTACATATCCATCAAGTTCCAAACTACCAAACAGAAGGAAAGAAGAAACATTTGTCACAATGGATTTCTAATTGGCCATTCATCGAACACCTTCAGTGCCTCACCGTTTCTCCATTTCACACCCTTTCTCCACCTACCCATTTCCACTCCATGAGAAATCAAGCATTTTGTTTTAAAAAAATCGAATCTTTTCCCTTTTTTCCCAATACCACAATCTACTTTCAAGCTTCAATTCTCTTTCCTCAATTTCGGGAACCAAAAGACTAATCTAGTAAGGTTATAACAAACATCAAACATCCACCGACAATACTCCGAAAATTCAAGATACAATTCAATTGCAAATTAATATAATAACACACATATATTCACAAAAAGGACAAGACTTCATGACTGTCATTGAACAATTATTCAATCAAAACCCCATAATGGAAGAGAAAATTAAGATCAAGGAGACCAAGATCTAAAAAATTACGCCAAACCCAAAAAGATCAAAACTTGAACGATCAAGAAACTCATCACTATAAGCTTCTTCCATATAGAGATGCAGAACATACAAGTATTAGTAATACAATTTGTTTATGCTATATTTGTAACTTGTATATATTATGTTTATGACTTGTTTATACTATGTTCATAACTTGTATTAATTTGTACTAATACTTGTATATCTTTTACAGATATGCAAAACAAATATTAGTTTTATAACTTGTTTATGTTATATTTGTTACTTGTATATACTATATTTATGCTATTTTATGATTTATTTATGTTATGTTTGTAACTTGTATGTCTTTTACAAAGATGCAGAACATACAAATATTAGTAATACAGTTTGTTTATGTTATATTTGTAACTTGTATGTAATACGTTTATGATTTGTTTATGCTATACTTGTAACTTGTATTAGTTTGTACTAATACTTGTATATTTTTTACAGAGATGGAGAGCATACAAGTATTAGTTTTATAACTTGTTTATACTATATTTGTTACTTGTATGTACTATATTTATGTTATTTTATAGTTTGTTTATGCTATGTTTGTAACTTGTATGTCTTTTACAGAGATGCAGAACATACAAGTATTAGTGTTACAACTTGTTTATGCTATGTTTGTAAATTATATATATTACATTTATGATTTGTTTAAGCTACATTTATAACTTGTATTAGTTTGTACTAATACTTGTATATCTTTTACATAGATGCAAAACATACAAGTATTAGTTTTATAACTTCTTTATACTATGTTTATAATTTGTTTATACTATGTTTATAACTTGTATATCTTTTATAGATATGCAAAATATAAAAAGTAGAAACGACATTGTTTTGTTACAAAAATAAATAGATAATATTTGACCAACAGGTCGTGTATTACAAAAGCCCAAAAGTAAAATTACAATATCTGAAAGCAAAACCCAAAATAGAAAAAAAAAAGTGAATTTGTAAATACAATAAGTGATCCGTGTGGATCAAATTTCATAATTTGAAGGAGGTGAACAACATAATTAGTACAATAAAATATTCTTTGAATATCCTTCTACATCTCTTTTTTATTATTATTATTATACCACAAATTTATACTTAAATATAATTCTTTTCACATATTCATTCAAAAAAAGATATTTTGTTATTTAATAAAATTAGGTATTTAATATTTTTTTATATTAATTAAAAATTAAATAAAATTTAATTATGACATTTTATTTTAAAATTAAAACCTAATTAGAATTTTATAATAGAAAACACAAATAAACAAACATTACCTTGGTTAAAGCTTTCCATTGCAACACCATAACAATTGGACAGAAAATATTGTTATAAAATGTTTAAATTATTAATTTAAATTATTTTAAATTTACAGCATAAAATGATAAAAAAAATAGAGATATATAAATAATAAAAACTAGTCCTACAAATAATAAATTTTCATGTAAATCAGAGTTAAACAATCAAATAAAAAAAGTGAAACAAAAAAGAGATAAAAAATAAAATAATATTTCTTAATAGTGTTGCCGTGCCACTGTAGCTCATGTCTAAAATAACGGGAAAATCACACTTTTATAACAAAATAAAACATTAATTTTGACAAATGCTATTCAAAGTTCCAATTTTGCAAAATGTTAGAAAAAATAAAATTGAGTTGAAAAATACCATATTCGCGAGAAATCACGATATTTTCGTGTGAAATTGATTTTTTGCAAAAAATGAATTTTAGCAAAAAAAATATCTGATTTTTCAGAAATTTTTAGAGGTCTTTGAGGTCTTCAGAATGGAGTTTTCGATTTTTATGATGAATTTGACTTAATCTCAGGTCTTTCTCTAGAGATCTCCAAAAACGAGTTCACAAATTTTTTTAGCACAAAAAAATCTAATTTTTTAGAGGTCTTCAGAGGGTCTTCAGGAGAAATTTTTTAATTTTTTTATAATAAATTTGATTCAATCTAAGATCCTTCCTCAAAGGTCTCCAAAAAATAATTCACAAAATTTTTCTAAGAAATTTAATTTAATCATATTTCGATTTATACAATATTTACAAATTTTAATTTAATTTAATGATAATTAATTTGGCATACAGAAATATATAAAAGTTTTCAAAAATTCACAATGGTCTTTAGAGGTCTTCAAATGAGGTCTTCGGAGATATTCGAAGGTCTTCAAATGATGTCTTCGAAGGTCTTCAGGAGGTATTCAGAGGTCTTCAAAAGGTCTTCATGAGGTATTTAGAGGTCTTCAAAAGGTTTTCAGAGATATTCAAAGGCCTTTCGGAGGTTTTCAAAGGTCTTCAAAAAGTTTACGTAACATCAATTTCAGATTTTCGTCGCCACCAATAACAAATCGATCTTTGTCACCATCAACACTACAAAAAAAAACAAACAATGAAAATTTGACAAACCCTAACTGTGACAAAACCACCACCACCAAACTCAACAAAAATCAACATACACAAAAATCAATCCTCAAAAATAAATTTTCAATATATTATTTTTTAAATTATATATATGTTTATAAAATTTAATTTAACCAACAATTTTAGAAAGTAAATAATTATTATACAACAATATTTTATTGCAAGCAATAGATCTGAAAAAAAAATTAACATAAGGGGCTATTTCGTCATTTAGCAATTAGAATAGAAGCGTTTTAACCCTAGCCACCAGTCACCGCCGCCGCTACCCTCAATATGTCGGTTTCAGACATGGACCGTCGCTATCCTCAATAATCTCTTCATTTTCACCCTACTGCACCCTGATTTTCCACCAGTGCATGTCTCTTCAGTTTTAGACGTGTTGTTTTCTCTCTCTATCTCGATTTCATTCGAGGCGACATGAGAGAGGGCGGCCTTTTCGATTGGACATGGATCCTCCATTTCAGACGTGACTCGATTCCAACTATTGCACGATGTTCGCAGCTTCTTCAATCGAACACGAATCGTTCGTTTCAGACGCGAATCAACTCCAGCGACCTTGCGTCGTTCGCAGTCTTTTTCGATATGACTTTCAAACAGAGGAAGGTTTGAAAGGAGAGAACAGAGGCGAAGGGGAGGGAGAGAGGAGAGAACAGAGACGAAGGAGAGAGATGATATGAGATTAGATGAGAGAAAGAATGAAGATAAAAGGGCTGCTAAGGTTTTTTGGAAAAGAGAGAGAAGACGATGGAGAGGAAAGAGAAAGAGGAAGAGAGAAGGCAAAGAGTTTAAAATGAAGAGAGAGAAAATACAGACGCAAATGAGAACAAAAAAACGCAAGAATTTGAATTTTATATGGAAACAAATCTGGCATTTTGAAGATTCACTTTCGAAATTGTAGTCTTTGGGAGAAAAAACTTTAAGCGAATTTCTATTTGTAAACTTTAAAATTTTGTAGGTTAAAATATTAATTTTATTTGAGACACTCAGTATAATTAACTCCAAAATAACACCGCTTTTAGCGTTGAGTTGAAGCAGATGTTGTACTCTATTTTACGTCAAAATGGAGTACCGTCGGAGATGCTCCAAGAAATTCAATTATAGATAGTATCACTGTACACATCCAATAGTCACACATACTCTCTTTAGCCCTAATCCAAAAAAATTACACTATTCATTCTCTTGCCTCCAATCAGGAATTTACTATTTAGGGAGAAATTTCATATTGGAATTTAGGAAGAAATTTCGTATCATAATGACATGGTTGGTGCATTAACACAAATATGTATGCATATAACATACACATAATGGTGATGTCAATTCACATTTATCATCCTCATCACTCATCATATATAACCCTTTTACCGCCCACCAACACACACAGTAGTGCCTCTCTCTGCTCCTATAAATAAGTACCCACTTCCTCTCCTCAACTCCTCTCTCTCCTATTCTCCCTCATTAGTGGCTTCTAGAACAAACCAGAGAGATTAAGGTAGAGTTGGTTTTGGCATTGCAACAGAGACACAAACCGGCTATTTCCAACTCTTCAATGGGGAAGGTACTGATTTCTCATTCAAGCATCAATTTTTCCATAATGGGTTCCCTTATTTTTCGTTTTTCTCTAATGTGTTGTCTGCGTTTTCTCCATTTACAGAAGAAGAACAAAAACAACAACACCACCAATGCCGAGAACGAAGTTCAACACAAAGAAGAGCCCATGACCAAAGACGGCGGAGGTGATTGCGGCGAGAACAAACCGAAGAAGGAGAATAAGAATGGTCCTTCGGTTGTGGTTTTGAAGGTTGAGATGGACTGCGAAGGATGCGCTTCAAAAATCATTAAACTTGTTCGCTCTTTCGAAGGTACTTAAGTGCATTGAGATTATAAACCCATTTGAACTAAACTGTTTCGTTCTTTTTGTGGTTTTTTAATCTCTTAACTCTCAAAACTCAGATTTGTGGGTCTGCTGAAATTACAGGGGTTGAGTCGGTGAAGGCAGATATGGACTCAAACAAGCTCACTGTTATGGGGAAAGTGAATCCTTCAAAGATCCGGGAGAATCTGCACCACAAGACCAAGAAGAAGGTTGACCTCGTCTCTCCTCAGCCCAAGAAAGACGATTCAAACGACAACAAAACCCCCCAAAACGACAAGAAATCCGGTGACAACAAGAAGCAACAGCCGCACTCTGACAATACTGCTAAGAAGGTCTTTTTTTTTGAAAAATAATTTTCTAACATGCGCACGCTATATTTTTCGGCGCATTTTAGTTAATCATGGTTTTAATTATTAATTATTATTTAGGCTCAGGCGACGACGGCGGTACTCAAGATGAACTTCCATTGTCAGGGATGTGTTGACAGGATTCACAAGACTGTATCTAAAACCAAAGGTAACTTTAGCATTCCCCAGTTACTCTCCGTTCCGTTTCAGTAACGGCGTTTCCTCACTATCCTGAACTGGAAAATTGAATACTTTCCGTTTTCAACGGTGTTATAATTAGTAATAACTGTCCTTAATTAGAATTAATTAATTTTAGTATTAATGGGAGTTTGGGGTTGATGACGTGGCAGGTGTGGATGAGATGTCGTTTGATAAACAGAAGGAAACGGTGACAGTGAAGGGGACAATGGATGCTAAGGCTTTGGCAGAGGCTTTGAAGGAAAGACTTAAGCGGCCGGTGGAGATTGTGCCACCTAAGAAGGAGAAAGAAGGCGGAGACAAGGACGGAGAAGGGGGCGGCGGCGGAAATGGTGGTGGGAAGAACAAGAACGGTGGTGGAGGGAAAGGTAGCGGGGATGGTGAAGGTGGTGGGAACAAAATGGAAATGTTGGTTCAACCAGGGTTCGGTTCAGCTTACGGGTTTGAACCTGTTTACGGTTATGCCCCGGTTTATGGAAATGGGTTTATGGGTCATCCACCCCCTCCTCCTCCTCATAACCAATTCCAAGTGGTTTATCCAGAATACGGATATGTTTCCGGATACCCAGTTCACATGAAGTTCAACGATGAGAACCCGAATGCTTGCTCTGTAATGTAGTTAAAGAGGTATTTGATATGAAACAAAGTGGAAACTTAAATGTAAATAAAAAAGCAGAGAGCAGTATTAAATGGTAAAATTTTGGGTTAACATGTGGGATAGATATGGACATTATCTAATCTAGTGGGTTACTTACTCTTAAATCCTATATGTTTTTTGAATTTAGAGGATATGATTGATATTTTGATTTACCAGTCGTTTATTTTATTTGAATATTGGAGAATATTTACTTATTTTTGTGCATTTTGTGTTTGATTGTTCTTAAAGTATAAAAACCATTTCTCAAAACCTAATGTTACTGAAGTCAGTTTTTAAAATTAGGAATTATTAAAATGACAAACGTCTTTAGAATCTTTCTACTCTAAATAGAGTTAAAAATTAGATTTTTAGTAACCATTGAAAATTCGATTTATAATAAGAACTCGTATTTAGAAAGTGCTTTTTTGGGAGTAAATTTAAATCTAAATTCCAGAATGATTCAAGTTTTTTTGAACTAGTATACAGTATAATTTTTGTACTATTTTTAAATCCCAAAATTTTTAGTAAGTTTTAAAATGACCTCAAATTATAAATGTAGAGGTAAGATCAACTCAACTAATCGGTTATATTTGAGAATGATTCAAGTTGTGAATGAGTTGTGGTGCAATTAAGAATGAAGAGAGTGAAAGCTGATGCATACCCAGTTGGCTATATTTGGTGAGACAATTGTGAGGCACAGAGGCATCCTGCTACCACTGCCACTGTGAATTGGATGAGTAAAAATGTTTTATTATTTATTTATTTATTTTGGTGAAAATGAAATGAGTGTGTTGTTTGTATGTATGTGGTTGTGTGTGTGTGGGGTTTAGTTATGTGATTGGTAACCACTGGGATGTGGACATGAGGAGGTTTATGGTAATTGGGCAAATGGTTAATGAGAGGAAAGAAAGAAGCGTTTGAATGAACGCATTCATGATCTGAAAGATTCTTTGTTTGCCAAATATCAAAATCATGTTTTCACCTACCAATTATTTAACACCAATTTATACTATTTAATGGGTTTCTTCTTCTTTTTCTATGACTTGATGGAATAAATAATTTTGAGTAATTGAATTTTAATTTGACAGGTGACCTTTTTAATATATTTGTTTTGAATTTTTTTTCTACAATAGTTAGACTTTGTGAAATTAATTATGAAATAGATTAATGATATGAAACTTCCTTTTGGATGCATGCTCCTCCATTATGTCCTTTTGAGTAATACAAGTGTACTCTTTGAATAGAAATTAGGGTGCAATGTATTTTTATTGTTCAACATATTAACGAGAAGGATTAAATAATATGTTTTTAAAATTTCAGGGATGAAAGTAGTACTAGGATGCTCAAGCAGGATTCATTATTTTAAAAATTAAAATTCTATCTTAATATTTTAACTTAATTTATTTTTATATAGTCTTGGATGATATATATGGTGGTTACTCATTGGAATCAACTTTATAGCACCTCACTTATAAAATTAAACTTTATAGTAGCTTTATAGTATGGTCAAGTTTAATCATTGGCTCCAAAGGAAGAATTTGTATTTGACCCCTAGTTTCGTCCTAACATTACAATGGCACACCAAATTATAAGATGATTGTAAAATATAATCAATAACAGGATTTAAAAACTGAGGATAAAATTGCTAATTTAACTACACCTTGAACATTAAAATTTTAAATTTCCAAAATAAGAATGAAACATGAGCCACATATAAAAGTTACAGCTCACAACCCTTCATTTGGAGCCTGATTTTCTGAGCACAGCAAAAAAACATTTAAGTGTCCTTTGCAAGGGCAGCCCTAAAAATTGCAGACAAAAATTGCAGTATTAGTCCTGACCAAAATACAAGCTATTGGGGTGAAAGTGGGGTCCATCATTTTTTTAAATATAATAAAAAAAGTAAGGGCTTTTAAAAAGTCTTTACAATTTTGACCTACCAATTATTTTCGACAAAAAAGGACCTTTAACCTAAGAACTGCCCTGCCCTATCTTATGTGTGTCCTTATTAGTTGGCCTGATGAGGCACAGTGAGTGATTCGACCCCAATTCACAAACATATAGTCGAATAAGTCACACCTATTTTTCTTTAATAAATTGATATAATTGAATTGAAAATAAAAAGTGAAATAGTGAATAAAGATGTAGAGAACAGGTCCAAATAAAAATTGGTGGAGCTTGGAGTATTTTTGTCCTGTTGTTAAGAGGAAGTGACAGTAAGAAAGAGGAGATTGGTGCAATACAAAGGTGCATTTTCGTGGAACCTAGTAGGTGTGTCGTGTGTGTGTGTGTGTGGTCAGCGATGGGTGAGCTATCTATTATATGTACTTATGTAAGATTCAAAATAAACCGAGTATAAGGTTATTCGTAATTTAGGGTTTCTGAAATCATCCTATAAGACGTTTGTTCAGCGTCTTTATTATTACTATTTTATTAAATTATCAATTCTTAACTCCTCAGTTTTTTCATTCGTAATTTAGGGGCTACTTTAAGAGTCTCGCGGGACGCCTACTCAGCTTTCCGCTAAACACAATTTTATTTTAATCCCCCAACTTTTATCTACTACTTCATTTAATATTTTCTACCCCAAATTCATTAAAATAAAAATAGTTCATTCAAATAAAAATAATTCGTTAAAATAAAAATATTACATTAAAATAAAAATAATACATAAAATTTAAAAATTAAATTAAAATAAAAAAATTTCATTAAAATTAAAATATTACAAATAAAATATTAAATATTACATTAAATTAAAAATACTACAACCCATATTTTTCACAAATGTTTTTTACAAGCGTATTCATGCAAACGTCGTGCCGCGGGAATCATCTTCGACGTATCTTTGTCGAGTATCGCTATGTCTTCCTTAAACTGTTGATATTTGAGATACTCCATTTTTTCTCGTTCGATCTCGAACCGTTGTTCTTTTTCTTTCTTTCTATTAGCTTCCGCCGTTTTGAAAGCTTTGCAATTTAATTCTTTCTCAAACAACATGTCGTCCAAAATGGATGCAACTTCGGAGACGTCACTTGATGTCGACTTTCCTTTTCCATGCACGTTGTGTTTCGCCTTTTCCTTTTCCAACCACTATGATAAGTAGAAGCAACGTTGTTGTAGATGCTGTTAAATAAGGTGACAATTTTGTTGAGTGTGTGCCACCTATTTTTAACGGCATTCCCATAACGTTGCTCGCTTGCCTCCATCCCGTGGTTGAATCGTGCAGCCACCCGCTTCCAAAAAGAGTTGGCGTTTTGGTCGTTGGACATTATGGGGTCATCGAAAATAGCGATCCAATACTTAGCCAACTTGACGTCCTGTGGAGGGATCCACTTTTTGTACTTGGCACCAATGTCGGGGCCGAGATTGTTTAGACCAATAGTGGGCTCGGGGGGTTCATTTCAAGAGTAGGAGAATCCCCTTAGAAACCCGTCGTCGAGCACCTATCCAACAAGGGGATGTAAGGATTATTTTGTGAAAATGGATTATTTTGTGAAAAAGAATTGGATGTAAAATTTTGAAAATTAACAAAATTGAAAAGTGCGAGTTGATATGGAAATGGAAAAAATGAAACGTTGAGATTGAATTGATAGTTTGTGAAAGAAGGAAAATTTGATGGATTATTTTGAGAATATCGGTAGTTGACAAAATTTGATGAGTTGTTTTGTTGGGAGGATTGAGTATTTTCATTGTTGTGATCTATAATTTTGGGAAAAAAAATTGGAGTGGGAGTAATTTGAGAGTATGTAGAGAAATTTTAAGAGTTGAAAGAGAGAAATGAGTGTTTGAAGTGAATAAATGATAGAAAAAAATGTGTTTAGGGGGTATTTATAAGAAAATGGGTAAAACTAGCCGTTAGGGACCAAAATGGTAATTTTTCAGCCTCAAACGGTACTCCAACAGAAATATTACCGTTAGAGTAAATTTGACCGTTAGATCAAAACGATCAAACGGTCAGATTATATTATTTAAAAAAAATGTGGCCCCACGCCTGACAGCTAGCCCGTCCTACTGCAGGAAGACGAGCTAGCGGACTGAGACGCGGCCACCGTTCCTAGCCCAGTTATGGGCAGCCTTATATTACCACAATCAGCCAAAAGAAACAAAAGCCAACACATCATTGATATTCACAACTCTATTTAACAAAGATGAATAAGTAATCAAATACATTGTTTAGGAGAAAGCGTGTATTTTCATGCATAGATGCTTACCTCGTAAGCACACTGGAATTTCTTAAATGACTCCCCAGCAAGAGAACTTCCCGTAGTTTTATCAGGATGCACAAGCATGACCTACAACAAGAAATCATGAAACAAAAGACAATTATTAAGTTGTTCATTTTTCCCTCCTTCAAAACCACACCACATCATATGGATGTCAATTCACTAAAATCTCAGCTTAATATTCTCAGTCAACCTGTAAATTAGCTAAGTACCCTGCATATTACAAGTAAAAATTAAAGGCATTTTTCCATTTTCTTTTTCTTGGCTGTGTGCTGTTGGAAGAACACAAAAGGTGTGAATCAAGAGCAAAAGATAAAATGTGGAATGTCAATAAAGCCTTTTTTTTCTTTTGTGAATTAAACTTCCAGTCTCCATAATACTAAAAATGAAGTCTTGAGTGTTAAAACCACAAAAAGAAGAAAAAAATATTGTTGTTTTGGAACAAAGACATTGAATTTAATCCACTGAATAAATATATTATTGCAAATATAGCAAATTGCTCCATCAAATATGCATTTTATAATCAATAATCAATAAAAAGAGGGAGAAAAGAGAAAAAAAGAAAAGAAAAGCGAAGACACTTTAATGTGCCAAGAAAAAGAAAAACTTACAAAGAGATATGTGAGATACTCGTAAAACAACAACAACGATGCCTGCTTCTTCCCTGTTATACGCTGAACATTCCATGTTTCCTACACCACATTCTACCTAATTTAAATAACAATTTCATCAATCAATCATTTAATTAATTTGTCAATCTCTAACCCTAAATAAAAAAGCTGAAATTTTCTCAAAAGGGCAAAACGCTTTTATCTAACCCTAACTAAATGAAAACTAAAATTTGCGATTGAATAAAAAAATTGACTTACCAAGGCGGCGTGAGGTCGGAGGAGGAGGCGAGATAGTGGCGTGGTTGGTGGAGAAATGTTGTGGAGTGAAGGCAGTGGCAGAGCAAATTAGGTCGCCAGAAGCACAACATTGGTGTGAAGAAAGAAAGACCTTTGTTCCGTCGTTTGAGGATTAGTTTCTTCTATCTCTCTATCCATATGTGACTCAGAGCTTGGTAGAAGAGCTAATACTTGAATGATTAGTGTCAAACTTGTACATTCTTTGATTGATGAAATATATTCTTTGATTTTTACCAAAAAAAACGAAAGACCTCTATTTCTATTTGTGCATTTGAACAAGAGAGGTGGCCTTATTTCTTTTTTTTTTTTTTAAACCACATGACAAAACAACGTCTTTTTGCCCTGTGGTTTAAAATGAAAAAAGGACTGAAGTTAGGTTGTCGTCCTTAACCTCCACGCTATCTCATCTCTGCAACCTTACACCTAGCAGGTGCTGGGTTCAACAGCTACAATAGGGTGGAGCCCTCTGGCTGAAGGGGTGCTCTTGCATCTCATTGTCCCTTAATAGCTCCGTTCCTGCTTCAAGGCCATGCTTGACCCGCCTATTTTTTTTAAAAAAATAGGATCGGGCCTGGGTTTATAGTTAGGCTCGACGGGCCGACCCTATCCGGTCCTATATATTATATATTTTTGTATATAATATATAATGTATTAATATTAATTTGATGTATTATCTGTTATAAATCAGTAAAAGTGATTCTAATTATAAATTTAAGAGTTGTTTAACATTTATTAAAGTATAATTTATATAATAAAGTATATGTTAAATTAAGTTTTGATTAAAAAATAGATAATAATAATATTTTTTTTAAAGAGGCCCGTGGGTCTGCCCGGCCTGCCCTTTTGGATGGGCGGGCTGACTAGACCTTTAGCTCGACCGACCGGACTGAAGAATTAGGGGTGGGCCCGGGCCCAGCCCTAATGTCAACAGCTTGCCCCATACAATTAGTAACCTTCAACTCCTTCGATATTTGATAGCGTATCGTCAACAAACTTTACCTAAAAGGCAGGGGGTTTTTAATGGAATCTCAGGCATAGGATGTCTGCACTCTCTTCAAGAACTCTGGTATATAGAGTTGACTGGAACGGGGTATGATCTGAATGTAATTAAAGAGCTTGGAAGATTGAACCATCAGAGGAAATTAGGAATTCTCAACTTGAAAAGCCTATACTGTCCAGTACTGTGTTTTTCAATCGGAAAGCTCAGTAATCTTCACGAATTTATTTATAGAATCCGCAGATGAGATAGAAATCATTGATTTGTTCAACTTTATCCTCCTCCCAAGTTTCTCCGGTGGTAAACATTGCGTGGACGATTAGAAAAGTTACCACATTGGATAAGTTCTCTCAACTTGTCTGTACTAAGACTATATGAGAGTACGTCGGACAAAAATGTGTTGGAAGTTGTTCAAGCTTTGCTGAATATGGTGCACTTTGAACTCTACAAAGCTTTCGAGGGAAATGGATTACGTTTTGTGGATCGCAGGTTTTAGAAACTGAAAACTTTGTGCCTTACGAATTTAATGGCATTGAAAACGGTGGTGATGGAGATGTTTACAATGCCTTGTCTTGAAAATCTGTACATTGCACAATGCATCATCTGGAGAATGTGCCATTGGGTTTTCAGAACCTTGCGAAACTGAAATATCTCGAGCTTTTAGGAGTTCAAGAGAAATTAGTCAATAGCATTGATCGCGCCACAAGAGGGGAGGACTTCCCGAGCTTACTACATATCCAGAAAGTTAGTATCTTTCGCCACACGGAAGGAATATGGATTCAAAGAACTTTATAAAGATTTAAAGAAAGCGATAAATGTCATCAACAAGGTAACAAATATCACACTTACATAATTCTACCTATGACGTTCCATTTTGCAACAAGTGAACATCACTTTTATTATGTTAATTTCGCAAATAATATATTTTTCCTCTTCTGTGTTTGCAGAGCAGATAGGAAACTAGGAGCATGTAGTTTTACATTTTCCAAAAGAATAGGTGTTAGCAGGTAGGCCTCAAGAAAGGTGTTGGCTATCTAATGAAAGTTTACTATATGAGGTAAATTGGGTCCCTGCACCATAATCTGGTGGGAATTCTGATCTTGTAAGGCTTCTCTGCTAATGATTGCTCCTGCATTTTGCATTGAAGATATGAGATTCGTTAGATACTTCACTCAATACGAGCAAAATAAGGAGAATTCTGCAGCATGTAATGAATTTCAAAAAACAAAGTGCAACATTTTCGTGCAGGCAAGTCATGTGCTTTCACTGCAATCCTCAATGTCAACCTACCATGTATTTTTAGCTCTTTTATTAGAACAGTATTGCCAAAAAAAACTGTCAAAGAAAATGAACTGTCAATGATGTTTATGTTTTGTCATCTTTTAAGTTTTGTGTCAGTGTCCTGGGAACAACACTATTATCATCAAGATAAACATATTGGGTGAAGTATGGCAATCTTTTTTTTTTCCTGATAGGTCTTTTATTTGCTTAGACTGAACATGTGACCTCTCAACGCTGATGTTAACTTCAATACTAATGAACTACAATCCATTGGTGAGTATGGCAATCTTTGGCATTGAAGAATTGAGAAAAATGCAGGCTATTCGTGTATATGACTAATGTTCTTATGTTTGAGCCGCTAGTTTATTAGCTGTGATGTGCCTTCATAATTTCTTTCCTACACATCCCTCATTGTCTGTTTTTTTTTTTTTTTCCTTTAGCTCTTTTCCCTGTTGCAGCACTAATATGAATCATGCTTATGTTGTAATGTAATGGCAAATGTTTTCTTTAGATTTTTTTTAAAAGCATTTGGTTGGTAACTAAATGTTCTTTAATTTGCATTCTTTAATATTTTTTTTGATCAAGATTTTTAATTTGCATTCTTTGGTTAACACTGAAAATCATCTCTTAGTTTATGTAATGTATGGCAATTTTGTTAGAATATGATATATATGCTCATTTGATAACTTCCACTCTTCCAAGGTTATAATCTCTAATTAGTGTTTACCAAAATTATGAACTCATTAATTGTGTTAAAACAAGGACATTTTCATAATCTTAATTCAATAAATTTAAGAAAATTACGCTCTACTTAAATCATGAAACATTAGATAGAGAAAAGATCTCAAATTTAGACTGTTTTTCTTTTAATCAATCATATATCACACAGTATTAGCAAAATCTCCGTGTGTCAAAATCAAACCTAGCTATCATATTTGTTAGATTGTTTTAATCAAATCACCATTACTAGCTGAAAGATCCAACTATTCCACTAAATCTCACAAATGTATCAATTGAGATAAAATGTGAACTTCATCCGGATATATTTTACCTCACAGTGTCACTGCATAAAACATTACCTGCACAATCCTACTTTCATGAAAGAATCGAAAGTTATAATATTATTTTCAGACCATTTTTTGTGACATGACCTGATATCTAAATACTTTTGCAATCTGTTTAATCCAAATTCGAGTTACGCATGACTCATACGAGTGACAAAACTTTTCTTACCGAGTTTTAAACTTCTCCCACCCATTATTCGAACTCAAAACCTCTACTTAGAGGAGGAATAATCCCCTGTCACTCTACCACAACTCTCAATGGTTAAACTCCATATTTTTAATAAACTACGAGTAACACTTTCTAAAGTTAAAACATTATCATTTTTTTCCTTCTTAACAAACAAGTGTTCTCTTTGTTTTTGACAAGTGAAATCAGTTTACCAACTTATTTATTTATTTGTAGAATGGAATAACAGCTTATTTATTATTAAACCAACAAGTTTTGGTCAAACATTTTGACAAGTGAAAATCCGTCTAATACCAATTAATCATGATAGGGTGGCATGTTGCCTAGATATCTATTATACAAAAGCAAATGTAATATTTTTCATCTAAAAGTATTTCTGATATTGAAACACCAAAGAATGAATGATTCAAGCTTAGAAAGAAAGCGTTCATCACACATAAATCCTTTGAAGACAAGATAATGAGTTATTGGAGTCGCTAATCGAGTTTTTACAAGAATTAGTATATCTTTAATTATTTCTAGAATATTGACGATGTTCTCTCCATATATATATATATATATATATAGTTTTTTGCAGTTATATATATATATATATATAGTTTTTTGCAGTCTGTCTTGCTTTTATTTCAATCTAAATAGTGTGAGAATATGGTGAGAATAAATCTCAATAAAAACAATCAAATTAGAGTGTCCGCTGGAGGTAGACATGTTTTTTCTTTAAATCAAAATTAATTTAATAAAAATAAATTATATTATGAAAAAGTATATAATTTTTTTAAACGTAAACTACTTTATGGTAAATGTAATATATCTCAAATTAAACACTGCATTATATGTCAAATTAAAGTGAACAAAATATATTCTTTTAATTAGGTAGAGAGACAATTTCTAGCATATTTTATTATTAAAAAATAAAATTTTCGCTTCTTTCAAATTTTTTTAAAAAAGTTTGTATTCTATTATTTGAAAAAAAAAGAATGGTAATTAGTAACTTCATATTTTCTTTAATATCGGATATATTAAATTATCCAACTAAATTTAGAATATCACCAAATAAATATATCTAATCTAATTATTTCAAAATGATTTATACCAAAAAAAAACGTTGCGTCACCTTATTGACTTCTCACCTAAACGAAGAAGAAACAAATATCTGAGGAACACAAGCCGTCCTCGTTTCTGCCTCCTAACTTTCCTGGTGCTCATCAATGTTTCAAACCTTAACCAATGCACATTAACGACGCCACCATTACAAATACCTAACCTAATTTGTATTAAAAAACCCATCTGAACCACGTTTCTCTCCTGTCTTAATATCGTTTGATTTTTTCGCCATTTTCATTCTCTTTCTCACCAAATTTTCCCGAGAAAGAGAAACACTCTGCACAGAAAAAACGAAGAAAAGGTTCTTTCTTGATGGGTGTTTTATCTAATTTAAGACCTGGAAGAACTTCAACACCTCAAGAAGGATTGCCTCTTTCAGATGGGCCATCATCATCATCCTCATCGTCATCGTATTCATCAGTTTCTGGTTCGAACAAGAAAAAATGGTCAACCTTTCTACCCATTTTTGTTGCTTTTGTTGTTGTAGCAGAGATCGCCTTTCTGGGTCGTCTTGATATGGCAAAAAATGCAGCTAGAGTTGATTCTTGGGCCGATACGTTTCTTTTTAAGTCAAACCCATCTCATGACTTTGGTTCTAAGAGTGAGGTTTTCGGTGTAGAATCAAAGGGTAGTGGCAAAATTGAAAAATTCGAGAAAATTTTCGACGCAGAGAGCTGTGAAGAGTTTTTAGAGAGAGAGGATGCTGTGGTGTATTCAAGGGATTTTGAGAAAGATCCCGTCTTGGTCATGGGTGGCGAAAAGGTTTGTTTGTTTTCGTATGTATAATTTCTTGTGTATATTGCAATTGGGGTTTTGTTTTAATAATTTATGAGTGCTAGGTGGATTGTGTCTTTCCCCCCTTATTGGATTTGTGTGATTGTTATAGTTGTTTGGTGTTTTCTATTCATTATTTTATGAGGTTAATCACATTATATTGGTTTGTGGAGCTTTGAAGATTCAGACGATCCTCATATTACTTCCCCTGATAAAGTAAGATCAAACAATGCAATGGCATTTGTGTTTTCAGTTTTTTTTTGCCCTTGCATATTAGAAAGAATGATGGGAGACAATATATGCTTTGAAGTAGAGGTTAATATTTGATGACTGGTGTTTAATGACATGGATAAGCGTAGCTGAGGATCTTCATACTTAAGTGATATGAGCTTCCTATTTGGTGTTAGTGTCATTTAGTTGCAGCCAGTGATATCAGTTTTAAGTAGAGTTGCCGAAACGAACTACAATTGCATTAAAAATAATTTATTTTAGTGAAATCTTTTGATAATGCAAGTATTAAATGAAGAATACCGGTGTGTGAATCGTCTAAGTGTAAGCAGGGACAAAGGTTGAGGGGCAGGAGAAGTTATAGGTTGGACATTCTAAATTGTGATTTTGTGATCATTTGTTTGGTCCTTAATTTTCTTTAACCTGGGAAAATCCTTTGTGACAAAATAGGCGAAGTAGCAGAATAATTTTTTTTTAATAATTGGAATAGTAAGTTTGAGCCTTGAAGATTCAATGGTTCTTAACTGTCACAATAGACTATACAACTGCATATATAGCAGAATGCCTTTAACTTTCAAGCCTCTGTTTTCATTAGCCTTGAACTTGACTTCATAGGTGGACTGATTATGGATGGCAAAGAAAGCTGAGCAAATCAAGAGAGCGTGATACCGAATGTGGTAATAGACGTAGGATACTGTAGAAGCATTTTGTGATAATTCCTGCCATAGTTTTTTAAATAGTTGTTGGATATTCAAAATACTTTGAGGTCTAGATTGGTTTAAAATTATTTCCTTGGTAGAAGTGATCTTAGATAATATGTGACCATGGGACAAAACATTTTTTTTTACCCAATGGCAAATGTTATCAGCTTGTCAATTACCTACATGTGACATTGAATTTGCAATGGATTGTATGATTGTAGTGTTGAATATTATTGGTTTCAAGATGTATCTTTAGCAACAGAAAGAGGACATACATAACTTGCCCTGTTGGTTAGTTTCATTTTCGGGTATTTGCTGTGCCTGAGTAGAAAGATTTGGA
>CAODLS010925099.1:0-15951 GCA_948243855.1 Flueggea neowawraea | reverse complement strand
ATTAGTTTCTGTAATGAATTTGTGAATTTGAAGCAAGTCTGTGGTCTTTGTTGTTGAAAGGTATTTGACAACAATTTTCGCAGGTAGGCACTTTAAGAGAGCTTCAGAGACTCTATGATGAGATTGTTGAGAAAGCTGATGCCTGTAAGTTGGATCGCTATACTGCTTCAGACAAATCTGGAAGGTAAATGATGCAACTTATGCCTTCTTTGAAGTTTTCCCCCCTAATTTATGGTTTTTTGTGGATGGTGATTTCTTCCTCTGTTTTATTAGCTTTATCTTTGTTGTCATTGTGGAGTAATTTATCTTTCAATGCAATTTGGAATCTCAGAAAAACATTTTCTTCGTATTCAGGAGTAGGTGGTTGTGGTCTCGTTTCATGCCGCCGGCTACGTATTCGCCTGTCAAAGGATTATATCTTTATGGAGGAGTGGGCACTGGGAAGACAATGTTGATGGACTTGTTCTATGATCAATTGTAAGTTTGTACGTATGGTCCAATTTTTGTAATTTATTATCCTTTGCTACCTACCAAACCACTGAACTTTTCGGTTTGAAGTTCGTCTTCTTTGCCTTGGGGATATTGGTTACTGGTTTTATCATTGATATCCATTTTCTCAGGCCCTGCAACTGGAGAAAAAAGAGAATTCATTTTCATGATTTTATGCTGAATGTCCATAGCCGCTTACAGGTAAGCATCTGCCACCGCAGAGTAGTTGACTGCCATTCCCCTTTGTATAGTATATTTTTATCGAATGGCTGCATATATTGGTTTTAATCAAAATGTCCTCACAGTTTTGCACACACAGGAGGCCAATTGACAGACTTGCTGGCTCATAGATATAGTCTTATAGATAGAAATTATAGGCACCTGACAATGCACGCATGCACGCACAGAGTTCCTCTGTTATGAAATATCCATCAATTTTTTCTTGACAGTTATCATATTCAGGTTCTTGAATAACAAATTCAAAATTAAATTCTTGCAGAGGCACAAGGGTGTATCAGATCCGCTTGAAGTTGTTGCTGGAGAAATATCTGATGAGGCAATTTTATTATGTTTAGATGAATTTATGGTAAAGTGATTGACTCTATTGTATATTTCCTCATGTTTATTACCAAATGCTATTGATTTATACTTTTCTAGCTACATGTTAAAGTTCATATTCTTTTTGACAGGTTACTGATGTTGCTGATGCATTAATATTAAATCGTCTTTTTAGACATCTATTCAGCAATGGCGTTGTAAGTTTGTTTTTGCAACATAATATATATATATATATATATATATATATATATATATATATATATATGTTCTTCAGTTGAGGATAATTTTGGCATTTAGAACTTACATACCTATAAATGATGGAGGGAAGTGTAGATTCTAGTTGCCACCTCAAACCGTGCTCCAGATAATCTCTATGAAGGTGGATTACAGAGGGATCTTTTCCTGCCCTTCATTGCGACCTTGAAGGTATCTATATGAACGATGTCTCACTTAGTGCTGCTATTTTGACAAGACAAAAGAAGCCTTAAATGAATTTGGCATGTTTTCAACATATATTAGCGTATAAAGTCAATATTTATAGTAATTGTAATTGATGCAGGAAAGATGTGTTGTTCATGAAATTGGTTCATCAGTAGACTACCGAAAAATGACTTCGGTATGGGAAATTTCACTTGATTTCCTCCAGTTGGCTTCACCCCCCACCCCCTTCTCCCGTTTTCATCTAAATTCTCAGACATTAATGCTTAATACTTTGCTGCAGGCTGAGCAAGGTTTCTACTTTATTGGCAAAGAGTTATCTGGCCTTCTGAAGCAAAAATTTGAAGAACTAATTGGGGATGAAACAGCCGTTCCACAGGACGTGGAAGTGATAATGGGAAGAAAATTACAGGTGTGCGCTCATCTGCTTCAGAAAAATCTTTCAAGAAATGTATGCCAAGTTAATTTCTAACTTTTTTTTTTCTTTCTAATTCTGATCAGGTGCCACTTGGTGCTAATGGATGTGCATATTTTCATTTTGAGGATCTTTGCGACAAACCCCTAGGAGCTGCAGATTATTTTGGATTGTGCAGTGAGTCCTTACTTGATGAATGGTTTCTGATGTCTATGTTATTCATGTTGGTAGATATGCCTAGCTAAGTTGGGTTTGGCAAAGCTCACTGCAAAATAGACTCTATATCCTTGTGGAATATAGAACCTATATTTTTATAAAAAATGTTAGTTGATGTGTTTTCTCCTGTCCCAACATAACAGAGATATTTTTCTTTTCTTTTCCCTTCAAAGATTTTTGGTTTTATGTTCCTTCTGATATTTGATTTTCTTTATATTCATGATTTTATGCAGAGGTTTTTTAGGATAGATGCTTAAAAGTTCTTTGTTTCTCTCTTTTTCAGAAAATTTTCACACCTTGGCACTGGAAGGTGTCCCAATCTTTGGACTCCACAATAGAACGGCAGCATATCGATTTGTCACTTTAGTTGATGTACGTAAAAATGCTTCACCAATTGGTTTGTCTGTGTTCAATTTTATTTGTCAACATTCTCACATCATATAGCTAATTTATGTGATTCGTCTTGACCACACTGAAATTGAGTCTTGACTTCTAGAATTGGGAATTAAAATTTGATTATTTCTTCCATTGCATTGAAATATATCATATTTTTGTTTCTGGTTTTGACCGCCTTTTTTGGGTCAGACAGATGTGCTTTCTTTTTTTTTGTGGCTGAGATTGACATCCTATGTGTGTTGTTTTATGCTCTCTGTGATATATAAATTGCAGTCTATGTATATCTATCTGCCCTCTGTTTTTCGATACTGAAACTCTGTTGGTTTTAAGAGTAATTTTGTAGCTTTATAGATGTGAATCAGTGTTGTGATCTCTGTGGATTTTTATGGTCTAAATGGTGCTAACTTTGTAGTGCACTGGAACTCGAAAAGAGAAGCTAATAATGTCAGTTCTGGTTTGCGTGGATGTTTCTGCAGTAATAAAAGCTCGTTTTCTTCATTTTCCCTCTTAAGAAGAACAAATATTTTGAAGCAATACTTTGTGATGAGCATCCCAAACAATATCACGGATATATGTGTTTCTTTTATAGATCAGATTCCTTAACCTTTTGTTGCATTAACTCTTTTGTTATGCTATGATGTTCTGTTTTTACAGTATTGGGAGTTGTTTAATATTAAGCACTTCAATATTTTTCCATTTACAAACTTGACCTATCTCCTAATCCGTTATACAATATTATTGTGGAGCTGCTGAGGGTTTGATTTTTGCCAAATAAACATTGCAGAAAACTGTGCAATCGTCTTTCCATTCAATGCTAATAATTTTACTGGTCATGTACTGGATATGATAATAAAATGATTGGATAATATTGTTTCTTTGCATGTTGGGGAATATTTGATGCACCATTGTTGGCTCATATTCTCCTCTTTTTCATTTTACAAGGAACTTGAAATTTTTCTTCTTTTATGAATGTGTTGATGGTTTTACTATAATTGTACAGGTCATGTATGAAAACCGAGCCAGGCTGTTGTGTACTGCCGAGGGAAGTCCTCTAGAACTTTTTGAAAAGGTACTGACCATTGCCGACGCCCAACACATTGCACCCAGAACCTCTAGAAGATCAAGTAGAACTGATGAGTCTGACCTGTGTGTGGATAATGAACTGGGATTTGCAAAAGACCGTACAATTAGCAGGTAAATATTGATATCATTGCTCTGGATCTTTTGCATGTGTACTGTTTTAACGAGTACTTGCAGTTCAAATTGCTGGTCAGATTTGTTTCCTTGTTGTGCATAGACTTATCATCTGTTGGCTTGATGAAATGGAAATGAGTCATTAATTGCTGAAAAAAATTCAACTTTTTTGTGTTGAGGGATAACACAAAAGATATTTTCTTGTAGTCATCAAATAAGTAACTTATTTTTCTACCGATAGATTTGTAATTTAGCAGTACTAGAGTCTTTTCCAGCACTAAAAATCGAAGTTTGATTTCTTACAAGAACGAAACATGCTAAAAATAAGAAACGATTATGGCTGCCTGTAATAAATTTATGCAGATTAACAGAAATGAACAGCAAGGAATACTTGGAGCAACATGCAGAAATGATAGCCAAGAAGTATCCGTTACAGGAAGCCAGACATGCCAATGCCGGCTAATTCTGGATCAGTTAATATGGTTGTCGATTTGTGCAAGACTTGAATACAGATTTCACTGAAAAGAAAGCTCATTTGTCAGTTGAATTTTGTATTTTTTCACCTGTAAAATGTAATTCGTCACTGCAATAAATCTTTCTGAGTTATAAAAGCTATCTTTTCTTCAAAAATTCCTGTTTACTGAATACTACTACTATTATTATTATTAATGGTTTCCTATTTTCATCATCATCATCCTTTGATTGGAGTGCTTCAGACTTTCACAAGCACTATTAACAATGACAACATGATTTAAGCTATTGTTTATTAACGTTGTTCATAGAAAGGCACAAATGCAACAACAACAATCCTATATTGCAGCAACATAAGGATGAAAATTCACGGCTCCTTTCATGGTTTCAGATTTACCTGTAGTAGGTGTTTTCTTCTCTGAAAACTCTCAAGTTTGTGTCTGTCAAGTGTCATGGCGTCTTTCTCCGTGACATGAATAATTCCATGGACCACAGTAGCCGTAGCTTCTCGTCTATTTCCGAGTTCACGTCAGCCACAATAATGATCAAACCTGCAAACAATTTTCCGTACTTATGATCGATGGCAGTCACTGACTGGCAGCTAATTTTCTGACGTGTTTAGTCACGATCAGCAACAGAGTTTCAATCTTTCCGCAATTCCATTCAATCTGAAATCAACAAATTCCTTATTCCAATTGGAACCCCTGGAACACTCTTAAAGTTCTTTATATTTATGTTTCATGTTTCACGACCCTTTCAGGTCAGTGCACATTAAAAAATGAATTGCCTAAAAAATCATGCTATTGTGATTAAACAACTTCAATAGCAGAGCAAAACAACCATTATCAGGAGACTGATCCACCTGTGCTATAACAATACAGTGCTAACACTACAAGCCTGTTTAATGTGATTCCAAAAACCATTTTGAGATAATAACTAGAAAAACGAAGAAATATTGTGCCTTAAAATTTCATTTGACCCGGCTTGAAATTGTTAGCCTGTAGCCTTGTCAGAATCAGACACATACTGTTGTAACCATCTTAAGGCACATGAGTCATGACAGTCTACTACAAGAAGAACAATTGTAGAACCCTGATAGAAGCTACCTGCTGTAATCACTATTATCAAGAACAGACAACGAAGATACATAAAATAGAGAGGGAATAAGTGAGCCAGTTTATTGATACCCATCGGCAACCATTACACAAGTTGCTAGCAGCATTTTGAGAGGCTGCATCTCTCCCCAAGGCACTCACGCAATCAGAATGCTCCAAAAAGATACCCCTCTGTACTACCCCGTTCCACTATATACAAGCATTTCCCAACAACCTTGCCACCTCACTTACTACAGACAAAACTCTCTAACAACTTCGCAACAAGATGTAAAGACAATCAGCTAACAAAATGGAAAACCAAAAATAGCTGATACCCATTAATGTGAAGATCCAGCTCTTCTAAACCCACGCTTCCTCCTTTCGTAATGCAGCTTAATTGTAGGTCTGGCCTCTGCCTTGCCTAGCCCATCAAACCCATGACAATTATCAACACATAATTTTGGATCCATCTTATGAAGAACAATACCCTAATAATGGGCATATGAAATAAAGCCAAGGAACTTCAACCAATGTTAGTCATCGTATCTATATGTATGTACATAGGTGTATTCATGCACAACACAATTTCATTATAGACTGCCTCGTACATTCACACAGAATGCTGAAGAATTTGTAAATTATCTAGTGAAATACGTATGAATTCAGCATATAGATAAAATCTGACAAGCAATAGTGGCAACATACAATTGTCTGTTCGATCGCAATGTAGGGAAATGGTCAAATCACCACCAATTTGAGGTAAAATATACGGAGTTATATATCAGAAAGCGAGCTTAAGGTTTCTTCAACAGAACTAAATCACATACCTTCTGTGCAGACATCAAACATCGACTCTGCTTTGACAGGGGAAATCCATCCTTGCTATACTGGTCTCAGAAGCATTTGCTTAAGCGCCATTTGTGTCCCATTGATCCCAAAGAAATTGACCATGCCATAGTTATCAATCAGACAGAAATACTGTTATGCAAGACCAGTGAAAAAATAAATGAGATCAATATATTAGAATATAAAAATGATAATACGTCCTACATAATTCCAAGACATAGGAACAAAAGCATTCATAGCTAAAGGAATGTATGATATGAAACTTCAAAAATAATAACGGAGCAAAATAACACATAATTTTCCACGTTCAATCTGAAACTGGTTGAGCAAACTCACCACAAACAAAACTTAATTTAGCAACAGAAAAATGTATAAACAAGTCAACAGTTACTAGCAGAACTTGATGTATGTGAATGATTAAGAAGCGGATGAATATGCACCATCAATAGGACATAACCATGTTAAAGTTGCCAAGGCACCTTCATTTTCTTCGAGGAATATCCAGGGGCAGACATACCAATTTGGCATGAACTGTTCCGTGTTAAGAAGCTACTTAATCAGCTTAGTGTTGAGTCTTTAGTAGAGTAGCAAGAACAGTCTTTTCTTTAACAGATATAAGAGTTGCTAGGATCAGTGCTCGCCTCTAAATTTTCAGTAAGGGCCTTTAGTCTTTTGATTAGAGTAGGGGTCGCAAGAGAGAAGAGCATACTGCCCTAGTCCTTTTCTCTTTACACAACATGAGCAGGCGATTGTCCACCAACCCACATCTGGACTGCAAATTTTCTGAAGGATGCCCTTTTGTGCAAATAACCAAAGGAGTACGGGTCCTGTATCCCTCTCCTCCAACTCCAGTAGTGAAGCAGCAATATCTCTCAAACTCTTCGAATGCTATCACAGTTAAGCCAAAAAATCAGTAACTTGTTGGACCCACTCCATATCTTTATCAACCAGATGCGTCCACCCAACTATATGCTGCTGCTTTCTTGATTTTGTTACTTTCCATCATCGTTCTCACTTCTCTTGCTTTGTCCCATTGCCCCCACATCAGCATACATATTGTACAATAAAACATATGGTGCAGAGCTCTCTGGTTCAAGTTTCATCAATGCTTCAGCTGCAACTCGGGCAACGTCTGCATCATTGTGCACCCTAGAGGCACCCAATAATGCACCCCAAACAGCCTTATCTGCCTCAAACGGCATGTTTTTTTATTAAAACTAGGGCCTCCTCAAGTTGCCCATGCCGACCCAAAATGTGCACCATGGATGAATAATGTTCAACCCATGGCTCACTACCAAATTCATTAACCATAGATTTGAAAGCTGCTTGACCTTCATTGATTAGTCCTGCATGAGCACAGGCATGCAACACAGAGATAAATGTTATATAAGTAGGTTGCACCTTGCATTTTTTCATCAACTCAAAACATTGCAGAGCCTCTAAAGCAAAACCATGAGATGCATAACCTCCAATCATCGCATTCCAAGAGATTAATTCTTTGTTCATTTTTGTCCGAGGAAAAATTATCCTTGCCTCTTTTAGTGCTCCACATTTCGAATACATGGTGATGAGAGCATTATCTATTGGCAAATCTGGGATAACAGTCTTTGAGATCAATTGATGAATCTGCATACCCAGGTACAGATCCACAATCCCTTTAGAGGCACTAAGGATTGATGATAAAGTGTCTATCTGGTTTCTCTCCTTCAACTTGCATCTTAATGAAAAGCTCAATGGCTCCTTTATAATCCTCATTTTTTACATACCCAGCTATCATAGAATTCCATGACACCAAGTTCTTGTCAGGCAGAATATCAAAGAGATCTTTTCCAAGTTCAAAACTGCCTTTCTGGGCAGACCCAGAAATCATTGTATTCCATGAAAGAATATCAGGGTCTGGCATTTTACGAAAGAGATTTGACGCCTCCTTCATATCCCCCACATGGACATATCCACTAATCATGGTATTCCATGAAAAAAGTATCTCGTTCCTTCATTTGATCAAAGAGTACTCTGGCAGACTCAATACGTCTTGCCTTGACGTAACACACGATCATGATATTCCATGACACCAGATTCCTCTCAAACGTTCCTTTCCTCCCTTTCTGTCGATTACTTTTATCATACGGAATTTGATCAAAAAGTTTCCGAGCTTCATCAACCTTCCCTCTCTGAGCATACCCTGCAATCAAAGTATTATAAGCGTAAACCAAATCCTCTTTCCCACCATCCTTATTTGCAAAATCATTAAGAATACTTGCAGCTTTATTTAATTCCTCATTTTGGATAAGTCCAGACACAAGTGCACTAACGGAAGCACCATCCTTTTCCGGCATTCTCCTAAAAGACTCAATTGCACGAACCACATCACCATTCTGCAAAAACCCAGAGACCATGGCATTCCAAGAAACAGCATTTCTCATTGGCATCCTATCGAATAGCCGCAATGCCTCATCCATCCTCCCACACTTTGCATACCCACTAATCATCGTATTCCACGAAACACAATCTCTCTCCGGCATTCTATCAAAAAACCACCTCCCTTCTTCCATAAACCTATACGAAATATAACCTGAAACCATCAAATTCCACGAAACAACGTCTCTCTCAGGCATTTCATCGAACAGTTTCCAAGCTTTAGTCATCTCTCCCCTCTTCACATACCCACTAATCATTGAATTCCAAGACACCGTATTCCTCCTAGCCATTCCATCAAACAAGTCTCTGGCTTCATTGATGCGGCCAGACCGGGTTAACTCGGATATCTTTTTGTTGTCATTATACAAATCATCGTCTGCAAGGTGAGACCTTGAAGTAGAAACACGATATCCTAAATGTACCTTGTGGGTTTTTTGTAGTGTAATAAGAGAAATGGTAAATCTGCGAAACATAGTTGCAAGAAGTTTGTACAGGGAGTGCAATTGCAACTGCGATGTTTCAGTTTAAAGTTGTAAACAGTATCGGACCAGTGTGAAACGGAGAAGAGAGGAAGGTCGGTGCCCGGTAGGGGTGACTGAAGTAAATCGAATAGCCATGACGTCGTTGGTGGATGATTCCAATGTCTTACGGTAAAGAACTTGTTGGGTTGAGGGAGGCACAAAGAAAACAGAAAAAAGAACACGTTTGCTGCAACTATTTTTTATTGAATAATAATTTATTTAAATACCTATTTTATCAACTAAAAAAATAAAATAGAGTAAATAACTTAAACATCAACTATTAAAATTTTATCAGTTAAAAAATAAAAATCAAATCAAATATTCTAAAAATTTGGTCAAATTGTAGATTTATTAAAGTTATTGATGTTGATTCTTTCAACAATCTTTCTTGTATCAGTAGATCAAACTCTACTTTTTTTCATTATTTCTGGCATGCTCCTTCTTCAAAGGATTCAATAAGAAGTTTTTTCCACTCATTTTAATCTTGAAAACCTATTTTCTTTTAGGTTCTTTAATTAAGCAGTGTTTGTTTTCAAAGATAGCTTTAAATCTTTTTTCAAGTAATTGTCCCACACTGAGCAAATTTCGATTAATTTCAGGTACAAAAAGAACATCAGCAATCAATTTTGTACTTGTACAGCTTTTAATGGTTTCAATTCCTTCAATCGAAAGAAGCTTACCATCACCGATCCTATTTTTTGATGGTTTTGATTTGTTTAGATCCCTGAAAAACTCCTTATCACAAGTAATATGATTAGTACATTCACTGTCAATCAACCAACTTTCACTTGAGGTGTTGTTGGAAATGCAGGTTGCTACAAATAGCTCCTCCTCTTGTTGCTCACCTACAACTTGAGTCTCATTGCTTTGTTGGATGCTCTTACATATCCTTTTATGATGCCCCAACTTGTTACATTTTTCACACTTGACATCTGGTCTTCTCCAACACTTAAGGTGGATGACCTTGTCTTCCGCAATATTCACATGGAGGGAAATCTTTCTTCTTCTCTTTTTCTTGCATTGCCATTAATGCCCCCTCAACAAGACCTTCAGTTCTTATTAATCTTTTTTGTTATTGAGCCTACAAAGCATTTAGCAATTCTGCCAAACTAATTTTGGACAGATCTTTAGCATTCTCCAAGGAAGAAATTGTTGTTTCAAATCTTTTAGGGATGGTAACAAGAATTTTCTGAATTATTCTTGAATCAGAAAAGTCGGAACCAAGCAATCTTACCTTGTTAATGATGCCTAAGAGTCTGCCAGCATACTCTTTGATTGTTTCTGACTCTTTTATCTTTTGCATCTCAAATTCTCTAACTAAATTCAACACTTGCATTCCTTTGACTCTGTCATCTCCTTCGTATTCAGACTTAAGGAAATTCCAGATTTCAAATGCTGATTTCGAGAGCATAATTCTACTGAAGATTGATGGTGAAACAACAATAAACAAATAAGCTCTTGCCTTCGATTTTCTTCCTTTCCTTTCCTTGTGAAGTTTCATTTGTGCAACTGTTGGATTGTTGGGCTATGGAAGAACTTCATAGTATTCCTCAACAGCTTCCCAGAGGTCATTTGCCTCCAAATGAGCCTTCATTCTTATTGCTCAAACTAAGTAATTTTCTCCATCAAACACATGAGGAGCAAGTACTGTAAATGGTGTTTCAGAATCCATTTGTTTCATAGACTAGAGCTTTCTTTTATGATGGTTGACACTCACAAGTCCCTCAAGAAGAATAGCTCTGATATCACTTTGTTGGGTTGAGAGAGGCACAAAGAAAACGGAAAAAGGAATACGTTTGCTGGAACTATATTTCATTGAATAATAATTTGTTTAAATACATATTTTAGCAACTAAAAAAAGAGATAAAATAGCAGCAAATAACCTAAACATTAGCTATTAAAATCTTATCAACTAAGAAAATAAAAATCAAATCAAATATCCTAAAAACTTGGTCAAATTACAGATTTATTGGAGCTACTGACGTAAATTCTTTCAACAGAAACACGAAACCACAGTGAGCAGCACATGTTCGTGCTAGGTAAGACTTATTTACGTATTGTTGCTAGTGGTTGTTGATAACCCAAATTCAAGTTTGCAATGCTTGAATGATATTCAAATGATATGAAAATGCATGTTTAAACTGTCCAAAAAATAATTAAAATTGTAAATTGTTAAGAAATGCAGCAGTTAGGTTTGCTTTTAGGATCAATATGAAGATTTAACAGTGAAGCTCCAAACTTTTAGAAAGAAATCTTATCATCTTAGGAAGATTCTAAAAGTAAGTGATAATTGTGCTGTTGAGTTTCTGTAGAACTTCCTACCCTGTATAGATGACAATAATTCTGCTTAAGAAAAGGTATTTTTTTCACCATCTTTAAAAAGCACACTTTCTTTCTTTCTTTCAAATCAATTATGGTGTAGTTTATGAATTTTATTAATAGTGTTCATCTATGAGGTTGCAAATACTTCATACTTGTTTCTGAATGATGGAAACATTCGATTACTCTAGTTTATGACACTTGTTATTCTTAGAATTACATATTTGTGCACAGATGAATTCTTGCTTCCGTAAGTTTCCAATCATGCCTGTTTGGGGACTTGAACTACCTTGAAATCTTTATATCAGCATTGAATTTTACTGATCACGCCTCTCTATTTTTTATTTTAAATTTTAACCAAATTCCTTTATCTTAAGTTTCTTTTATTGCACTCTTTATAGGGAAAAAAAATTACTAGTAAGCTGTCGGTTCAATGGTAAGCATACCGACTTTAAGTAAACTTTAGTTATCAAACGACAAGGGTTTTGGATGCTAGAATTGGTGAAAGTGAGAGACTACTCTTTGTAAATAAAAAGTCAGAAAATATTTAATGGGATTTGATGTCAGAAAGGAGAACCAAAAGCAGTGCAACTTTATAGAAGTAGTTGCAAGTGTTATTTTCTTGCTTTTGGTTCAAGAATTTGTACCCTAATGTGTACAAGAAAGGAGCTTGTTAAGTTTTGAGATTCTGAACTGATATGGATCTGGAAAACATGTTTGTTTTTTATTGCATTCAAAGTTGAAAAAAATGAAAAAGGGAAGATGGTGATTTTGATTTGCGAGTTAGGCATTCAAACTCAGTTTCCATGAAAGTGAAGTTTGGTTTGTCTTTAAAAATCATTGTCACATGGGTGGCCTCTTATTTTAATAGGATCAAGAATGAACTGAAGTTTGTGTTACTTTGTGACTTGTGAGTTTGGAAAAAAGAAAAAAGTGTGGATTTCTAAGCAATGTAAAGGAAGGCCGAGCTCAAGTTGAACCCAGAAACATGCAACAGAAATTTCTGTTTCAATGAAACTTTGAATGTGTACTTTTTTATATGCTTCTCAGATTAAATTCCATGTTTCGAAGAGTTAGAATCCACTTCTGGTTTGATTTTGTTGACAAACAAGGAATTCTGCTACGATATTTTAAGGCCAACCTTTTAGAGTTTGTTTAGAGGCTTGGTCCGTATGATAAACCATTCTTCGAGTGCAAGCGGTCGTGTTTTGGTTATGAAACCACTCCATTAACGACTTCATTTTGGAGCTGCCAGTAGAGACAATGAGTTTTGATTGCAAAATGCACCGCAATGCGCATAATCAAACGAGTGGCACTGCAAGTTTTGATGGTTGTATCAAGCCAATTCAATCTCTGATATTGATTTAGTGAAACTTTTTATATCTTGTGTCCTTTGTTTGTCTACCTATCCATTCCATAGTTTACTCTGCAATCCATTAATTCTCAAAAAGGAAAACCAAAGCAAAGAAAAGAAAAAGAAATGAATTATAACAAGCTATTCTTTCTAATTTACAACTTCAAATAGTCGACATTTTTTTTTGTTAGAAAAAAAAAGGAGAGGGGACACCTAATGGTAGCATACCCTTACTAGGCATGATTATACGAGTCATCTTCTACTATGAAATGTTCAAAGAGTTATAACTGAACTTGAAGTCAAGTTTCACAGTGTAGCATGAGCCATTGGAACAAGTGGCAAGGATCCAATCAGCTTGACCAAAATAGAATATCTCCAAGGATTTGTTGCCATCAGGATTCGACCAAGACGATGAAAGCATGCTTAACCAGCTCAATTTCTCTCATGCTATGGTTCAATAATTGAAAGTTGATCGTTCAAACTCTGAATTTTTTTCCTGAACATTCGTTAATTTAATGGTTTGTTCTAATTATTATTAAATTTAAAAAATAAAATTTTTTAACCCATTAAACAAAATTAATATCACATGGCATAATCGTTGTAAAGCATAAATTTGTGAAGTTCCTATGTTACAACGTAATCTATGATTCCATCCTTCATTTTCAAAAATCTGCTATCATGTCCCACTCTCATCAACTGTCAATTAACTATAATGTACCACGTTAACAAATATGATGCGGCATTTAGGATCCACTTAAAATAAAATATTAAAGGTGATGTTGCCTTTAATTTGATTGGCACCATCTGATCACTTTTGTTTTTTGAATATTTTGGTTGTGATGAAGTTTTTTTATTGAAATTAAAAAGCTTGGGTAATGTCATATGAGGGTACGAGGTAGCTTGGTGGTGAGTCAAAAGTTAAACACAGGGGAGAGAGATATATGGGTAGATGAAGAAGAAGGAAGAGGGAGTGAGCAAGTGAGACAACGATGGAGGTGAGAAAATGGTAACACGATGTTGGACAATGCGCAAAGGAGAGAAACTGTGGGTTTTGCCGACACGAAGATAACTCAACTATAGCCTTGGTTTAATGACATATGGCGGCATTAACAGTGATGGTGGTTGTTTGAGCAATCATTTTCTTTCCTCCCCCCACTTTGTTTATGCTTAATGGATACATTTTTTTGTTTGTGATTTTATGTTGTGTAGAATACAAGTTTTGATTTACAGGAGTTGAGATCTAGGGCTTTAGAAGTTTTGTTTCACAAATTTGTTGGAGGCATGAGGATTTCAAATTTGTGATTTATGTGAAAGAGAAGTCAGATGAAAACTAGTTTGAGTGAAGGATATGAGGGCAAAAGAGAAGGAGATGACAAACTTTAGCAATTTAACCACTTTTTATTGGAGGATAGACTGGTCTATTTGCATTTTCCATTAAACAACATAAAAGCCGTTGAATTCTCAGGTATTTACAGGAGATCTATGAATCAAAGGTATGAACTTAGAGATTATGTTATAACACAGGGACCTGACAAGTAATTGTCCATTTCAAACAAGCCCAACAACAGAATAGGCCTGGACTCACAGTGCTCACCAAAAGCTGAAACTGTGGCGCCTCCAAGTTCTCCCGCCAACCTCCAAAATTCCCCACTCATCTTCCCGCCAAAACACAACACCATTTCGCAAATCGAATTCTAACATATTTTCTTTTTCAACAAACCCAGAACCCTAACTAACAACCCAATCAATCCCCTTTTTCTCTCTGTCACCATGAAAATCCGTACACTTAAGCTACGGGAAGTTCACAAGTCCACCACTCCTTCCTTCTGCTCCGTCCTTTGGGACCTGCAGGCTCGCCACCTGGTCACAGCCTCCTCCTCCGACCCTGCAATCTCCATCCATGACCCTCTGCTTCTTTCTAATGTTCCCAAGATTCTCCGCCACCACCGCTATGGGGTTACTGCTCTCGCTCTCAGCCCCAATTCCACCTGCCTCGCCTCTGTATCCATCGATCACTCCGTCAAGCTCTACAAATTCCCCAGTAATCTCTCTCTCTCGATCATTTCCTTTTCATGGTTTGTTTGGTTAAGCATTTTTTGGATTTACGTCCCACCTCCATAACATATCATGCGGCTCAGATTTAGGAAGTAATGTACTTTTAGCCTATTAAAAGTAATTAAAATAGGGTTCAACATTTCTTTTTTTTCAATAGGGAATTTAAGTTATTTTTGCTTGAGTCCTGTAGATGACTCCAATACTACTGCAGTGAATTGTGTTTGACTGGTAATGTTTTTGCGATTATCTTATAGGTGGTGAGTTTGAGACTAATATTACTAGATTTATATTGCCAATTCGTGTCCTTGCATTTAATAAGTCCGGGAGTATGCTGGCGGCAGCTGGTGATGATGAGGGTATCAAACTAATTAATACAGTCGATGGTTCAATTGCTAGAGTGATTAAAGGGCATAAAGGGCCTGTTACTGGGTTAGCTTTTGACCCAAATAATGAGTATTTGGCGTCTGTTGATTCAGTTGGGAGTGTCTTGTTTTGGGAATTGCTGTCCGGGAAAGTGTTACATACTCGCAATGGTGTTGCTCCTAAGACTGTTTCGGACACTTCTGTAATGAATGTTATCCGCTGGAGTCCTGATGGGGAGACCTTAGCGGTTTCTGGTTTGAGAAATGATGTGGTGATGTACGATAGGGATACGGCTGAGAAGCTGTTTTCTCTGAAAGGTGATCATATGCAACCTGTATGTTCCTTGTGTTGGTCTCCTAATGGAAAATACATGGCAACTTCTGGCTTGGATAAGCAGGTTTTGATTTGGGATGTTGATAAGAAACAGGACATTGATAGTCAGAAATTCGATGAGAGGATATCTTGTATGGCATGGAAGCCTATTGGTAATGCATTGGCTGCTATTGATTCCATGGGAAAGTATGGTCTGTGGGAATCAGTCATCGCTTCATCAATGAAATCCCCTACAGAGGATATTCCAAGTTTGCAATCAAGGAACAGTAATGGGCTCCTTTTGTTTGAGGAGGATCAGGAACTAAGTACATCTGGTAGTTTAAGTGAAACCGGTGAAGATAGCCTCAACGAATCAAAACCAATGACCAGAAAGAGATTGAGGAAGCAGTCTGAATTTGATTAAGAAAACGACGAGGAGGCCAATGAAGGGTTCAGCATTCCTTTAGAGAGTGAGTCCCGTAAAAGGGCTCA